>MDKI01028184.1:0-18814 GCA_005239505.1 Nicotiana paniculata | reverse complement strand
ATTAATGCACATAAAATGTAAGGTATATCACATGTTAAACTATGCATTTTAGTCTCGCATCAAAGATCTTCCATAAATGCACCCGAAAGAGGAAGCGATGTTGCTGAAAAGATCAGGAAAACTCTTGCTATGCTTGACCTCTCCGGATCCAAGCACTCTGCTGTGAAGGAAGATGATGACGCTTCAAGTGATGGATCCTCCCCACTTACACCACATAGCGTAAGCCAATCAAGGATCAATCTGTGTGAAAATCCATGTTACTCTCCATCGTCCATGACAATCATGCAAGCCATGATAACAAACACTTCATCTGTGGAGGAGCAGTTGGAAAACTCGACGAAAGCAATCGCTGGCTTGAACAAGTGCATGCAAAATCAAGATGCTAGAATCGACAATCTAACAGATAGGGTAGGAATCTTGATGGAAGAAGAATCCACCCATGCACCTGGCAAACTCCCAGAAGTCCAAGAGATTAATGCTCCCCCATGACAAGTTGCATCCACTAAGGAAATTCCAGTCTCTTCGGAAGGTATGATTCCAATCAATCAACTAAAGGAGTTTATTGAAGGGACTATAAAATCAAGTATGAAGTTGCTTCCAAGTCCTCCTTTACCTATGCAAAGCCGTACACTTCAAGGATCTATATGTTGAAGATGCCTGCTGGCTATCAACCTCCGAAATTTCAAGAGTTTGATGGCAAAGTTAATCCAAAGCAATATGTGGCACACTCCGTTGATACATGCAACAATGCTGGGACTTATGGAGATTACCCTTTCAAGCAGTTTGTCCGCTCATTAAAAGTAAATGCTTTTGATTGGTACACGGACCTCGAGGCTGGATCTGTTGATAGCTGGGATCAACTAGAGCAAGAATTCCTCAATCGCTTTTATAGAACGAGACGTACTGTGAGTATGATAGAACTCACAAGTACTCGTCAACGTAAGAGCGAACCAGTTATCGACTTTATCAATCGTTGGAGGAATGCAAGCCTCAACTGTAAAGACAATCTTAGTGAAGCTTCTGGCATAGAGATGTGCATCCAAGGTATGCATTGGGTATTACGCTACATCTTGCAAGGTATTAAGCATGGCACATTTGAAGAACTCGCAACTCGTGCCCATGACATGAAATTGAGCATGGCCTCTGTTGGAAATGAAAGGCTGCCCATCTATGAACCTCGCAAAGGGAACGACAAGCAAGAAGTCAGAAAATGGAGCAACTGAAAATAAAGAAGCTATGAATGTCAATTTATCACCTGTGATGTTCACGATGAAGGTAAGCAAGAAGCAGAATATGAAATCCACTTCGTTTCAAGATAAGCCAAGTGGAAATTTGACTCTAAAAGAAATGCAAGAGAAAGAGTACCCATTTATAGATTCTGATGTGCCGACTATTTTTGAAGAACTACTCGAGTTAAATCTCATTGAGCTTCCGGAGATGAAGCGACCAAATGAAGCTGAGAAAACCGATGACCCAAATTACTACAAATATCATCGACTTGTGAGCCACCTCTGGAGAAGTGCTTTGTATTCAAGGACAAAGTTATGGACTTGGCTCGTGAAAAGAAGATCGTGCTTGAAGATGAGAAAGCAAGCGCAAACCAAGTCTCTATCATATTTGGCTCATTCAATCCAGACGAATTATGTAGTTCCAAAGAAAGTAAAGATGAAGAATTACTGGAGAACTACAAGGTTGAAGACGGTCAACCTGAGGATGATGAAGGTTGGACGTTGGTGATTCGTCGTAGGCGCCACAAAAGGGACCCACAAAAAGGATCAATGGAACAACCAACGAGGAAAATAATGGTGAAAATACCTAGGAGATGGAACCCAGTTAAGCACGCAAAGAAAGCGAAAGTGGAGGTGCACCACCCTCAAAAGGCACGACATCAAGTGACCTTTCAGGAGTTTTTACCAAGTTGGTTCTGCACGAAGATTTCCCATGGGGGTATTGATGCCTCTTGTTGCCATACTGACGAAGGAAAATAAAGGAGCGATGACCTACCGTCCGCACCATCTTCGGAAAATCTTATCGAGTTCACTCCTCAAGAAGTTAATGCTTGTGAGGAAAAATCCACGTTCACAAATTCTGATCTTCTGCTACGTGACACTCCTCATAATCGCCCATTGTACCTGGTTGGCTATATGCGTTATGAAAGGGTAAATCAAATTTTCGTTGATGGAGGATCCTCAGTGAACATTTTGCCAATTCGCACTGTGAAAGAACTTGGTATTCCCATGAACGAACTCTCAGAAAGTCATGTCATGATCCAAGGATTCAATTAAAGAGGAAAAAGAGCCATAGGCGCGATCAGGCTGGGAATCACTATTGAAGATATGCAATCAAGTGCATGGCTGCATGTGATCTATGCGAAGACTTCATACAATGTTTTGCTTGGAATGCCTTGGATACATGAGAATAAAGTAGTTCCATCTACCTACCATCAATGTTTAAAATACTACGAGGGTGAAGTCGAGAAGAAGATAGTTGCTGATGATGAGCCATTCACCGAGGCAGAGTCACACTTCGCCAATGCAAAGTTCTACTTGAAGAACCACATTATGAAGGAGCTAAAATTTGACGACGACGTGAAAAGCAAGAATGACGAGTCCATAACCAAAAGAGTTGAGGTGACTATTGGTAAAGCCAAAGCCGTTACTGAGGAGGTACAACCTAACGTGAATAAATTTCATAGAGGGGATAGTGCATCTTATGGAAAGAAAGTAAGTCCTGAGCTCCAATATGTCCCTAAAAGGAAGAAAGACGAGGGCGAATCATCTAATCTCCAAACCAACACGCTAAAGGAGTTAACTCTTCCGGTAAAACGAATTGAGGCAGTAAAGTCGTCCTCAAAGCCGCTTGCAGGGTTCGTAGCCCAAAATCGTTTGCAGAATGTGGCACTCCCTACAAAGCGAACATATGAAGATTTTGATCCTAACGCTTACAAGCTATTTGCGAAAGCTGGATACAATCTCGATGAGCCATCAATGTTAGGGAAACTCCCATCAGAAGCTGCAACAAGGCAACCTCGTGAAGGTTTGATATACAAGCAACTACCACCAGTGCGCATCTCAATAAGGAGGGCGGGTAGCAATTATTACACTGTAGAAGACGAATTTGCCGCTTCTAACATGCCTTCCGTCTTTGACAGACTTGGAAAATCAACTGTGAGAACTTCCGTATTTGAGAGATTGGGTCCATTAAAGAAGGGGAATAAGTTCTAGAGAAATTATCGAAATACAAGAACACTCGTTTCGCCCAAAATTCAGAAGATCTCTAAAAATTTCCAAAGTTTGATTCCTTCTAGAATGAGGCGACAAACAAAAGTCATTGTTTCTTGTGATGAAGTACTGAAAGTGAAGCCATACATTGTGGTCTACACTAAAGAACGTGATGACGACGAAGAAAGTGTGGGTTCTTCGTATCATGTCATTGTACAAGGCGAGAACGGTGCTCCATCTTCAGTGGAGGATAATGCAGAATTGGAGGATGTTTCACCATGTTATCACATATCCTTCAATGATGGGGACCCTCGAGAAGACGAAGATGCAAAAGATGCTCTGCCGGAACTTGAAGAAGGGGTGAAGGCAATGATTGACGCCTTAAAAGAAGTTAAACTTGGCACTGATGAAGAACCAAGACCCACCTACCTAAGTGCTTTATTAGAAGTTGATTAGGAAAGCACTTATATTGAGTTACTCAAGGAGTACATGGATGTATTTGCTTGGAGCTACAAAGAGATTTCTGGCTTGGACCCTAAAGTAGCAGTCCATCACCTTGCGGTCAATCGTCCTGTTAAGCAAGCTCAAAGGCGCTTTAGGCAGGACTTGGTTCCCCTGATTGAAACCGAAGTTAACAAACTCATTGAACCTGGATTTATTCGGGAAGTTAAATACCCAACATGGGTTTCAAGTATTGTCCCTGTAAGGAAGAAGAATGGTCAGATTCGAGTATGTGTTGACTTCAGGGACCTCAACAATGTGTGTCCCAAAGATGAATTCCCGCTTCCTATTCCAGAGATGATGATCAATGTTACTACTGGTTACGAGGCAATGCCTTTTATGGACGGTTCATCGAGCTATAACCAAATTCGCATGGCACCAAAAGATGAATAGCTTACTGCATTCCGCACCCCAAAGGGTATTTATTGCTACAAGGTAATGCCTTTTGGCTTGAAGAACGTTGGTGCTACTTACCAAAGGGCTATGCAGAATATTTTCGATGATCTTATCCACAAGAATGTCGAATGCTATGTTGAGGACTTGGTGGTAAAATCAAGAGAGAAGAGCGACCACTTGAAAGACTTGAGAATGGTATTTGAGTTGCTCCGGAGGTACCAACTTAGGATGAATCCATTGAAATATGCCTTTGGAGTTACTTCTGGAAAGTTCCTTGGTTTTCTTGTCCGGCGTCGAGGGATCGAAATTGATCAAGCCAAGGTAGATGCAATTTTGAAAATGCCTGAGCCTCGGGATATTCATGAATTAAGAAGTCTGCAAGGAAAACTAGCATACCTTAGGAGATTCATCTCAAACCTAGCTGGGAGGTGCCAACCATTCAGTCGCCTCATGAAGAAGGGCGTTCCTTTCAAGTGGGACCAATCTTGTAGCAATGCCTTTGAAAGTATCAAATCATACTTGATGAAGCCGCCAGTTTTGACAACCCCTATACTTGGAAAGCTGCTGATACTATACAGTTCAACACAATAAAAGTCTGTTGGAGCGCTATTGGCCCAAGAAATAGTGGGGGGAAAGAAAACTCTCTTTACTACTTGAGCAGGATGATGACACCAAATGAGCTGAATTATTCACGAATCAAAAATTTGTGTTTGGCGTTAGTCTTCTCAATTCAAAAGTTGAAGCACTACTTTCAAGCTCATGCCGTTCGTTTGGTTTCTGGAGTAAATCCCATCAAGTTCGTGATGTCAAAACCTGTCCTTAGTGATCGACTAGCAATGTGGTACCTCCAGTTTCAACAATTTGAAATCGTGTACATCCCTCAAAAGGCTATAAAAGGACAAGTGTTAGCGGACTTCTTAGCAGATCACCCTATACCAGATGATTGGGAGCTAACTGACGAACTACCTGATAAAGACGCAATGGTCATTGAAGTTCAGCCTCCATGGAAGATGTACTTTGATGGTGATGCGCATCATGGGAGAGCTGGTGCTGGCATAGTATTTGTCACTCCCCAAGGTGAAGTCTTTCCCTACTCCTTCACCTTGACACGACTCTGTTCCAACAATGTTGCTGAGTATCAAGCATTAATACTTGGGCTTGAAATGGCCGTTGATATGAAGTAATTGCAATTGCAAGTCTTTGGTGACTCCCAGTTAGTGTTCAATCAACTTTTGGGTAGTTATGAGGTTAGGAAGCCTGAACTACGCACATATCATGATTACGCTAAAAAGTTAATGGGGTGGCTCGGTGATGTGACTATTCAGCATGTGCCAGGGAAAGAAAATAAGAAGGTTGATGCTTTAGCTGCCCTAGCTTCATCATTAGCCCTTCCTGATCAAAATCAAGTTACTGTTTGCCAAAAATGGGTAGTACCGCCGCCAAATGAGGCTGAAGGTGAAGAAGAAGAACTCAAGCATCTTGTCGTTGTTTCTGAAGTTGAGAAAGAAGAATGGCGACAACCTATTATCGACTACTTATGCTATGGGATACTTCTTAAAAATCTGAGAAGAAAGACTGAAATCAGTCGCCGTGCACCTCGCTTTCCTTACTACAAAGATACTCTATACAGAAGGTCATTCGAGGGAGTACTCTTGCGATGCTTAGGGGAAGAAAAAGCACTCCAAGCTTTGAAAGAGGCACATTCTGGGGTATGTGGGTCATACCAGTCAGGACCAAAGCTCCATTTCCATATAAAAATGATGGGGTTTATTGGTCGATGATGGTAAAAGATTAGTTGGACTACGTTTGAAGATGCAAGGCTTGTCAATTCCATGCGAATTTTATTCATCAACCTATTGAAGTGTTGCACTCAACTGTTGCATCCTGGCCGTTAGACGCTTGGGGATTGGATGTTGTTGGACCACTGCCAAAGTCCTCTAGCAGGCACCTATACATCTTGGTTGCAACTGACTACTTCTCAAAATAGGTCGAAGTTGTTGCTCTTAATGAGGTAAAGAAAGAAAATGTTGCAAGTTTTATCCGAGTAAACATAATCTATCGCTTTGGCATTCCTCGTTACATAATAACAGATAATGGAAAGATATTCGATAATAGGTTGATGAACAAGAGTTGTGATCTCTTTGGCTTCAAGCAACGTAACTCTTCAATGTACAATGATGCCACAAATGGTCTAGCTGAGGCATTCAACAAAACTCTATGCAACCCGCTGAAGAAAGTCGTCTCCAAATCCAAACGAGATTGGAATGACCGTATGGAAGAAGCTCTATGGGAATATAGGATGACCCACCGCACGCCAACACAAGTGACTCCTTATTCACTCGTTTATGGAGTCGAAGCCGTCTTGCCACTTGAGCGTCAAATACCTTCATTACGACTAGCTATTCAAGAAGGGATCACTGATGAAGAAAATGATCGACTTCGATTAGCACAGTTGGAGGCTCTTGATGAGAAGAGGTTGGAAGCTCAACAGAGTCTTGGATGTTATCAAGCTAGATTGTCTCGCGCCTTCAATAAAAGAGTTAGCCAGAGATCCTTTCAAGTAGGAGATCAAGTCCTTGCCATAAAAAGACCCATTATCACTTCCCATAAACCTGTAGGGAAGTTCACTTCAAAATGGGATGGGCCATATGTTGTGCAAGAAGCTTATTCAACTGGGCTTACAAGCTGGTTGATGCAGATGGCTGAAACTATACTTAAAGAATTAAATCTTGTATTTTGTATATGTTATATATATTTGAAAGTTATGTTTCCAATAAATCAAACGGTTCATGATTTCAGCATTCCTACATCAACATACAAAATTTTTAGTGAAGTTGTGCATATCTGAAATTGTCGCCGTGTCAGAATTTAATATTGATTTCGAACCAATATCTGATTCTATACTTAAGGAATTAGATTTTTTATTTTGTATATGTCATATATTTGCAAGTTAAGGTTTAAAAAAAATCAAACAGTTCGTGATTTTTACTTTTCTACACCAATATATGATTTTTTTAGAGAGACTGCGCAAATCTAAAATTTTCGACATGGTGAAATCTAAAGTTAGTTTCAAAATATTATCTGGGTCGATTCTGAAGGTGTTTGATTCTAAGTTTTGGATATATTTTTGATATTGAAGTCAAATTTTCGAGAAATCAAACGGTTCGTTATTTGGACTCTCCTACGACAAGATATGAATCTTTTGTTATGAGTGCGTAAAGCTGAAATATATGCGACCAAGATAAATTTTGGGCAATGTAAAGTAAAAGAGAAGCAATCTTATTTAAGATGAAATAAATATCCACTAGATCAATCTAACATAAAGATAAAAGGGAAGATAATTCTAATAGCTTAATCTATACAAAACTTGTAGTTGATCAATTCTTGACAGCTAGTCTCCAGGTTCTTCTTCTTCTCCCCCAAATTGGCCGAATCTTCATCAGTCAACAAATTTACGTTTTCATATGAAGAGACCTCAGTATCGGTAGCTAAAACTTTTGCCTGAATCTCTCCAACCTCCTTTCGAGTCACCTCTATAACACCTTCGAGGTTCTCCTTCTCTTGTTGTAATGTCTGGAACTTCTTCACAACTCTCTTCAGTTTCTTTTCACTAGAGGAAACTTTCTTGACTTTCTCACTTGCTTCAAGTTTGAACGACTCAAGACGCTCTTTAGCTTTAGAAATCAGCTCTAGCTTCTCATCTTCACTCGTCTTATCAGTCATATTGGATCGTTCTTGGTCATATGACGCGGCAAGATCAAAAAGGGAATTCAATAAACTCTCTAACGGAGAAAGATCCAAAATATTTGTCTTCTTCATATCCTAAAAAATCTCAATAATTTGCTCCCTATAATATGAAAGCAATTCTGCACGAGTATTGGAGAGCCTATTACAAATTTCCTCCCAAAGTCCCAAGATGAATTCCTTTTTGCGATTAAAGACAATGCTCTTTCCTTCAAAAATAGATATTGTTGTATTTGTCATTGGTGGAACGCGGGTTATCTCATTTGGAGTTTGTCTTTTTAAGGCTTCGTCATGAGGAAGAGATGATGCCTTTGAAGACGACTTCACTTTAGATGTAGACCCTCCAATAGATTCATTACTCATTTGCGGCTTATCATGTGGGGATACCACCGGATGCCCAATGGCATTTAAATGCATAAGGAAAATGCAAAGAGATTGAATATTTTCTATTTGGTCAATTACAAAAATAAAAAGAAAGGGAAAGGTAATTGTATTTTTACCTCCTTGTTATAAGCTGTATGTGTTCTTGAGGGACTATCAACACTTGGAACCTTTACGATCTCTACTGGGTTAGGCCGTTTCCTTTTCCAATTTTGATCTTCATTAGTACTATGGCTTGTATCTTGAGGAACTTGCGTGCTAAATGGAAGAACTGGAGGGTGCTTCTCTATATCCGTTGAAGTAACCACCACCTCTTTCAAAACTGCCTTTGAGAATTTAAGCTTCCTTTCTTATGTTGTGTAACTGCTTTTGGGATTGAAGTGGGTGGCTCTTTAACTTTTGGGAGCGTTTTTCCAACACCTTGATCTTCACCTCCCAAAGGAGTAGTATACTTTAGCCCAACATTGTCTACCAAATCTTGTAAATTATTCTTGAGAAACTTCCCATGCGCTTTCTCCCACCAAGACATATAATTGGTGGAAAAAGGCTTCTCCACAGGATCCCCTGTTGGGGGAAAAACCGCGTGTGACATAGATCGATATAGTGTGCAAATCCTCCAAAACCTGAGTCCTTCATCTAGAGAGGCGTTACGGATATCATTCTCCAAAAAACCGGGGACGTTCTAGTAAAACCCAAATTGACGACCAAATCGATGCGGGCTATATGGCTCGATGATGAATGCGTTACCAAACCTCAAATGGAGGTAATTAAAGCGTAAGCTCATGAAATAATTTGACTCCAACTCTTGAGAGGCATAGTTATCCACATAATAATAATGACGAGAATTGGTTAACATTGTTGGTGTCCAAACTATATCCTCCCCAGTGTGGATGCGTTTTCTTGCATCCTTCTCGTCAAAGTATCTCGCAGCTCCCTCTCTTGAGTATGCTACCATCAAAGGGACAGACGGACCCTTAGCAAGTGGATAATGGATTTTGAAGTAATGTGCAAGCCAGCCGTAAACATAATGAATGGAAAAACAAACTTTGACCTGATCAAGTTGGGAAGAACACGAAATCTTATTCAAACCATGATAAATACTCGCCAAAACTGGGACCGCAAGGCTAATCTTTCGCCCACCTGCCATCGTGCTTTCCATCTTAAAAGTCTCGGGACGAATAAAGTTTTCCACCTTGGGAAACATAAAGGAACATAGCCAAATTGAAAAGAATGCTGCTACATAAGTTTTATCTTTCTTGTCAGCCCTCACCCTATGCTTGGAGAATATAACTTCTTGATCACTCGACCACCTCGTTGTCTCGGGAATAACTCCGATAGGATTATGTGTCGACTTTAGGCGTGCAGATTTCTTTTTCTTTCGCAGTGGGGCATGTTTATATATTAAAGTTTTGTTATACCAAAAATTGTCCACTTACTGAAGGAGACCTTTTGGTTAGCACCCGTACCTTCCTTAAGATGATGAAAGGCAACAAATAAATACTCGCAAGATCGAGGGATAAATCTTATCTGTTTTTCGTCCAAACCAATAAGTTCTTTTGTCTCAGTTACCACTTCTTCATATGGAGAACCCACAATGGGCAGACCTCCAAGGATATGTAAGTCTCAAATAGGGATAGGTAGTTCTCCAACTGATGTAAGAAGCGTGTTCATCTTGGGGCACCAAGCCTCACAAAATGCTTGTAAAATGTTCGAGTTTCAATCATAAGTGAAAAGTGAGGCATAGACAGCATCATAAATATTTGTTGTACTCAGGGTTTGTTGGCTTCCACCAAGTACGTCTTTAGCCCATTCCTAATATCCTGGAATATGATGATACTCACCCTCGATTGTTGTTGTGTTTCCCCAACGTACTTCGCCTTGAATTATGCGACGTCCTAAGTTCGGAAAGGTGCTAGCAATGTTCACGTGGAGATGGATTGGAGCTTGGAGAGACCACATCTTGGAAAATAGATTAGAAGTTGACTTGTGCTCCAAGGTCCAGTTTTCTACATAAAGGGAGTTCCTCAAAGAAGGCCATAAGGCTGCATACCGGCCAGCTTGTGGGGTGTGAATCAAAAGCTTAGTTTGTTCTATGCCATCTTCGGTCTCGATTATGAGATATCTGAGTTTGGAGGATGGTGAGATATAGTCTCTGAAATTTGCCATCTCTTCGGGCTGCAAAAAAAAAAAGAGAAAAAAATGTCATCAAAATTCAAATCAAGAATATTATAATGAGCACAAAGGGCTGAATAGATGAAATGGCCTCCGATAGTCGGGCTGCATCGCGAGTAATATCTCCGATGGGCCACATTGAGAGTAATATCTCAAGTAATCGGGTCATACTGAGAGTAATCTCCCCGGTAGTCGGGCCGCATTGAGAGTAATCTCTCCGGTAGTCGGGCCACATTGGGAGTAATCTCTCCGGTAGTCGAGTCATTTTGAGAGTAATCTCTCCAGTAGTCGGGCCACATTGAGAGTAATCTCTCCGGTAGTCGGGCCATATTGAGAGTAATCTCTCTAGTAGTCGGGACATTTTGAGAGTAATCTCTCCAGTAGTCGGGCCACATTGAGAGTAATCTCTCCGGTAGTCGGGCCATATTGAGAGTAATCTCTCTAGTAGTCGGGACATTTTGAGAGTAATCTCTCTAGTAGTCGGGACATTTTGAGAGTAATCTCTCCAGTAGTCAGGCCACATTGAGTAATCTCTCCGGTAGTCGAGCCACATTGAGAGAAATGTCTCCGGTAATCGAGTCATTTTGAGAGTAATCTCTCCGGTAGTCGAGCCACATTGAGAATAGTCTCTCCGATATTCGGGCAGGGATGAGTACCCATCCCCTCGTACCCTAAGATTATCTTCTTCATGCATGGATTATCTCGTTAAACAAGAATATATCCTTCTCTTCGCGACTTGTAAAAAAAAAGGAACCAAAAAAAAAGGAAAAATAAAAAAAAAAATTACCTCGGCACTTTACTTCTTGTGGATTGCAAACACAGTGATTGTTGCCAACTACATGAAACGTCTGACCTATTTATAGGTGCAATGATGCTGCTCTTAACATGAATTATAACAATGTGGGATTTTTAATTGTTATTGTGACGACCCAAAGGGTCATCACCTATTTTCTCACCCATTCCGTGCTTTCGAGGCCTTGGAAACCTCATTTAGAGTTGCCTCGATTTGCCTGCGTAGTCTGGGCACGTAGCCGGAAAGCTTAAATGTGAAATTCTGTGAAAAATGCTAAGTTTTGATATTAGAATGAATAAATTCGACTTCGGTCAATGTTTTGGGTAAACGGACCTGGACCCGGACCCAGACCTGGACCCGTGATTTGACGGTCCCAGAGGGTCCATAGGAAAATATGGGACTTGGGCGTATGCCCGAAATCAAATTCCGAGGTCCCAAGCCCGAGGAATGAGTTTTTGAGTAAAATTGTTTTCTGAAAATATTTAAGAAAATTGAAAATGAAATCTGATTAGAAAGTGATGGTATCGGGCCTGTATTTTGGTTCCGGTGCCCGGTACAGGTCTTATATATGGTTTAAACACTTTCTGTAAAGTTTGATTGAAAACGAATTTCGTTTGACGTGTTTCGGACTTAAAATGAAAAAATTGATGTTTTATGAAATTTGATAGAATTCATGGATTTTGAGGCGTAATTCGATGTATATGATGTTAATTTTGCGATTTGATCGCACGGATAAGTTCATAGGATATTTTTGAGGTAGTGTGTATATTTGGTTTGGAGCCTCAAGGGCTCGGGTGAGTTTTGGATAGGCCACGGATTGCATTTTTTTTGAACTTGGAATTTGCTGGTGTAACTGATCTGCAGGCTTCGGATTTGCGAAGCCAACATCGCAAATGCGAACTCGCAAATGCGAGAAATTCATCGCAAATGCGAACCTCCCTCTTCTGCCTGAGGTCACAAATACGAAGATTGGGAATGTCTGAAGGGTTCGCAATTGCGAACCCCTGTTCGCAATTCCAATGCCAACCAGTAGCCTGCAATACACAAACCGAATTTTGACTCCATTTTTCATATTTTCTCAAAATCAAACACTCTTAGGCGATTTTTCCAAGAACAAGACTTCTTCCAAATTATTTTTAAGTTGGTATTTACTCAATTCTTTCAATCATTAAAATCATTTAACATGTTTTCAACTTAAAATCAAAGATTTCCATGGGTGAAATTGAGTGTTTTGGGTAGAACTTAGGTTTTTCTAAAATTGGGTTTTGAGTGGGTGATTGACCTCCAATTTAAGAGATTTTTATATGGCTATACCCGTGAGAGTACGAGGGTTCTGAAAATGTAAAATTTATCCGACTCCGAGATGCTGGCCGGAGGGGCGTTTTGGTCATTTTACCTAATTTCGCTTCGTAACTTTGAATTAAATAGTAGAATAATTTGCATGAGATGTTATTTATGATATGAAATTGATTTGAATAGATTTGGGCCATTTGGATTCAGATACTCGTGGCAAACGTGTGGTTTCGAGTTGATTTTTTAGCCAGTTCGAGGTAAGTGTTTGGTCTTACCTTAGCTTGAGGGAATAGGAGTTGAGTCTTATTTGCTACTTGCCTATTGTCATGTACGATGTATAGGCATGGTGACGAGTATCTATACATTGATGTCTAGCATGACCGTGAGTCTTTATATTGCGAATATTCTGATTTTGTAGTAACTTCCATACCTAATTGATGGTTTCTATATGTTGTAAAGAGCATGTGAAGGGAATTGTGAAGTTTAAACTCCTTTGGAGAATTGGCTCAAATTATAACATAAATGGTGAAGATATATGAGATAATAGAATCCTTTGGAGCATTGGCTCAAATTGTAACACAAATGGTGAAGATATATGAGATAATAGAATCCTTGGAGCATTGGCTCAAGTAATAGAGTAAATTATGAAATGAAAGTGAAAGAAAGAGGAAGAGTTACTAAAATATACCCTTGCCGAGTCATTGATGCTTTAGTGATTATCTCCCTTGCTGGGATGTTGAGATTACTGTTATTGTTCCCTTGCCGGGATTTAATTGTTTAATTATTGTTCCCCTGCCGGGATTTAATTGTTTAATTGATGTCCCCTTGCCGAGATTTAATTGTTTAATGGATGTTCCCTTGCCGTGATTTCTATTTCTATTCTGTTTATTCCCTTGCCCTTGTTTGTGATTGCTGGTTGGGTGAGGAAGAGTGTTAAAGCACGAAGGGTGATGCCGTGCATTGTTTGATATTGTGAGGAAAGAGTGTAGAGCACGAAGGGTGATGCCGTGCATTGTTTGATATTGTGAGGAAAGAGTGTAGAGCACGAAGGGTGATGCCGTGCCGTACGATGTACCATTCCGTACCGATATTCCTTGATTACACTGTGAGTAAAGAGAGTAAAAGCATGAAGGGTGATGTCGTGCCATGATTTATATTGATTACATTATACATTGCATAGTGAGGACGAGAGTAAAAGCACGAAGGGTGATGTTGTGCCATGATTTATATTGATTACATTATACATTGCATAGTGAGACGAGAGTAAAAGCACGAAGGGTGATGTCGTGCCATGATTTACATTGATTACATTATACATTGTATAGTGAGGACAAGGGTAAAAGCACGAAGGGTGATGTCGTGCCATGATTTACATTGATTACATTATACATTGTATAGTGAGGACAAGGGTAAAAGCACGAAGGGTGATGCCGTGCGAGTTTGTGATTTTTGATCCTTATTGATATTCTGGCCTTGTTGTTCTTTTTCCCTATTTGAAATTTCTTATATGAAACTGTTACCTCCCCACAACATGTTCCCCTTCTTTTATTGATTGTTTTCTCCCTGTATTTCATTTCCGTTGTACATATATATATTTATTCGAACTACACAGGTTTATTTGGTAGTCTGGTTCTAGCCTCGTCACTACTTCGCCGAGGTTAGGCTAGGCACTTAGCAGTATATGGGATCGGTTGTACCAATGCTACACCTGCACTTCTTTATGTTGTGCAGATTACGCAGTCGTACCCGGAGAACATCATTAGTGGGAGTGTCTTCCAGCTTATCCTAGAGGCTTCAAGGTATACCCGCTGGCGTTTGTGGGCCTTGGCGTCTCTCCCATCCCTATGTCTTCGCTTCTGTCTTGTTTTTTTTCCTCTAGTTTTAGAGACAGTCATGTATTTCCTTTCAGACTTGTATTTAGCACTCTTATAGATAGTTCGTGAGTTTGTGACTCCAGGTTTTTGGAAATTAATGCGTCATTGTATTATGTTGTCTTTACTTAGTTTTGAACTATATTTATTTTTCTGCTGTTGAATTGTGAACCATTTTTAGCTTGTTGATTAATTCGATGTTATCATGCTAGTTAACTATACACGTTGTATTGTCTAGCGGGTTCAACGTTAGACGCCATCACGACCCGATGGTGGGATTTTGGGGCGTGACAAGTTGGTATTAGAGCTCTAGGTTGCTTAGGTCTCACAACTCACGGACAACTTGGTAGAGTCTGAGGGATCGGTATGGAGATGTCTGTATTTATCCCCCAGAGGCTGCAAAGTTAGGATGACTCCACATTTCTTTTCATCTCTGTCGTGCGATATGAATTCTGAGTACTGATTGAGTTTCTATTCTATTCTCTTGCAGATGTCGAGGACGCGTGCTTCCCTTGGTTCCGCTCAGCAACCCGACACTCCTGCTAACGCTCCTACGAGGGGTCGAGGTCGAGGACGAGGCCGTGCTAGAGGCCGAGGCCGGGCTCAGCCTAGAGCAGCAACCCCAGTGGAGGACCCTCAGGTCGAGTCTGACGAGGAGGTCCCAGTTCCGGCAGTCCCAGTTGGACCAGCTCAGGTCCCTGAGAGGTTCATAGCTACCCCAGTGCTTCAGGATGCTCTTGTCTGTTTAGTCAGACTCATGGAGAGTGTATCACACGCGGGTCTTCTTCCTACTGCACCAGCCGTCTCTCAGGCTGGGGGAGGTGCCCAGACTCCTGCCACGCGCACGCCAAAGAAGCTAGCTCCACAGTTTCAGACTCCGGCACCTCAGCCAGCCGGAGTAGCTCAGCCGGGTATTGCAACACCGGTAGCAGAGGGAGAAACTATGTTAGCAGATGTTTTGTGGAGACTGGACAGGTTCACTAAGTTATTCACTGCTACCTTTACTGGTCCCGTCAGAGGACCCCCGGGATTATTTGGACAACTGCCATGAGGTTCTCCGGAACATGGGCATAGTGGAGTCCAACGGAGTTGACTTCGCTACTTTTCGGTTATCTGGCGCAGCCAAGAGTTGGTGGAGAGACTATTGCTTAGCCAGACCAGCTGGATCTACACCTTTGACTTGGACTCAATTTTCAGAGGTATTTTTGGGGAAGTACCTTCCCATTACTCAGAGAGAGGACCTTCAGAGGCAGTTTGAGCGTCTCCATCAGGGATCCATGTCAGTCACTCAGTACGAGACCAGGTTCATCGCTCTAGCCCTACATGCTCTTATGATACTTCCTACTAATCGGGAGAGGGTTCAAAGATTTATTGAGGGATTGGCCCGGCCTATCAGACTTCAGATGGCTAGAGCGTCAGGTACCAATATATCGTTCTAGGATGCGGCCAATGTGGCCAGGAGGATTGAGATGATTATGTCACAGGGTGGTGGTCAGGGGGCTAACAAGAGGCCCCGTCATTTTGGTCATTTCAGTGGAGCCTCATCTGGAGGCAGGGATTCTTCAGGCATAGGTCACCCTCCCAGACCCTTTCAGTCAGCTCTCCAGGTTTCCCATGGTACTTCAGGTGGTCGTGGTTATCAGACGCACTATTCTGATCAACAGCCTTACAGTGCGCCACCAGCTCCCATCAGTGCATCGCCGCATCAGAGTTTTCGGGGTGGTCATTCAGGTCGACAGGGTCATATTCAGTTCCCTCAGCAGCCGAGGTCTTGTTACACTTGTGGCGATCCGGGTCACCTTGCCAGATTTTGCCCTCGAGCATCAGGTAGTTCACAACATCAGGGTTCTCGTGCCATGGTACAGACCAGGTGTTCCACAGCCTGCCCAGCCAGCTAGAGGTGGGGGTAGAGGTGCTAGAGGCGGAGGTAGAGGTCATAGAGGTGGAGCTTAGGCCGCCATAGGTGGAGGCCAGCCAGCAGCCGACCGTCCCAGAGATGTGGTTCATGGTGGTTGGGCCCAACCCCGATGTTATGCTCTCCCAGCCAGGCCAAAGGCCGAGTCTTCAGATGCAGTCATTACAGGAACTATTCGGGTCTGTGATAGAGATGCTTCAGTGCTATTTGATCCAGGGTCTACGTATTCGTATGTGTCCTCTTATTTTGCACCATACCTGGTCATGCCTAGTGATCCACTGAGTATTCCTGTTTATGTATCTACACCGGTGGGTGATTCTATCGTGGTCGATCGAGTCCATCGTTCTTGTGTTGTGGTGATTGGGGGTCTTGAGACCCGTGTTGATTTGTTGCTTTTAGGTATGGTCGACTTTGATGTTATATTGGGGATGGACTGGTTATCCCTCTATTATGATATCTTGGATTGCCATGCCAAGACGGTGACCTTAGCCTTGCCAGATTTTCCCCGTTTGGAGTGGAGAGGGACTCTTGGTCATTCTACCCGTAGTGTTATTTCGTACGTGAAGGCTCGGCGTGTGGTCGAGAAGGGGTGTTTGGCTTATATGAGCGATTCTAGTGTTGAGGTTCCCTCTTTTGATTCGGTACCCGTGGTTCGTGAGTTTCCTGAGGTCTTCCCTTCAGACCTGACGGGGATGCCACCCGATAAGGACATTGATTTCTGCATTGATCTGGCTCCGGGCACCCATCCCATTTCTATTCCGCCGTATCGCATGGCCCCGCCAGAGTTGAAAGAGTTGAAGGAACAATTGCAGGATTTTCTTGGGAAGGGTTTCATTAGGCCCGACGTTTCTCCTTGGGGTGCTCCAGTATTATTTGTGAAGAAAAAGGATGGTTCGATGAGGATGTGCATTGATTACCGGCAATTGAACAAGGTTACAATCAAGAATAAGTATCCACTGCCGAGGATTGATGATTTGTTCGATTAGCTTCATGGTGCCAAGGTATTTTCAAAGATATACTTGAGATCTGGCACCCATCAGTTGAGGATTAGGGCATCCGATGTCCCTAAGATATCTTTCCGCACTCGGTACGGGCATTACGAGTTTTTGGTCATGTCATTTGGGTTGACAAATGCCCCAGCGGATTTTATGGACTTGATGGACTGAGTGTTCAAGCCTTATTTGGACTTTCTCGTTATAGTCTTCATTGATGATATATTGGTATACTCCCGCATCCAGGAGGAGCACGATCAACATCTCAGAGTGGCTCTTCAGACTCTGAAGGACAGTCAGCTATATGCAAATTTTCGAAGTGTGAGTTCTGGTTGAGTTCAGTTGCATTCCTGAGTCATGTCGTATCAGCAGAGGGTATTCAGGTTGACTCGAAGAAGATTGAGGCAGTCAAGAACTGGCCTAGACCAGCATCAGCTACAGAGATTCGGAGTTTCTCGGGATTGGCAGGCTACTATCGTCGGTTCGTGGAGGGAATCTCATCTATCGCAGCCCTGATGACCAGGTTGACCCAGAAGGGTGCCCAGTTCAGATGGTCGGACGAGTGTGAGGCGAGCTTTAAGAGGCTCAAGACAGCTCTGACTACGGCACCGGTATTGGTTTTGCCCACAGGTTCAGGGCCTTATACAGTCTATTGCGATGCTTCCCGTATTGGGCTTGGTGCAGTATTGATGCAGGATGGAAATGTCATTGCTTATGCTTCGAGGCAGTTGAAGATTCACGAGAAGAACTATCCAGTGCATGATTTGGAATTGGCAGCCATTGTTCACACATTGAAGATTTGGAGGCACTATCTGTAAGGCGTGGCGTGTGAGGTGTTCATGGATCATAAGAGTCTTCAGTACTTGTTCAAGCAAAAGGAGTTGAATTTGAGGCAGAGGGGGTGGTTGGAGTTGTTGAAGGACTATGATATTACCATATTATATCACCCGGGGAAGGCCAATGTGGTGGCAGATGCTTTGAGTAGGAAGTCAGCTAGTATGGGCAATCTTGCTTTTATTCCGGTCAGTCAGAGGCCGCTTGCTTTGGATGTTCAGGCTTTGGCCAATCGATTTATGAGGTTGGATATTTCTGAGCCTAGTCGAGTGTTGGCTTGTACGGTCGCTCGTTCTTCATTATTGGAGCATATCCGTGATTGGCAATTTGATGATCCTCATTTGTGCGTCCTTAGAGACACGGTGAAGTGCGGAGGCGCCAAGCAGGTGACCTTAGATGATGATGGTGTTTTGAGATTGCAGGGGCGAGTTTGTGTGCCCAATGTTTATGGGATTCAAGAGTTGATTTTAAAGGAGGCCCATAGTTCCCGATACTCTATTCATTTGGGCGCCGCGAAGATGTATCAGGATTTGCGGCAGCATTATTGGTGGCGTAGAATGAAGAAGGATATTGTGGCATATGTGGCGCATTGTTTGAATTGTCAACAGGTTAAGTATGAGCATCAGAGGCCTGGTGAATTATTTCAGAGGATTGAGCTTCCCGAGTGGAAGTGGGAGAGGATCACTATGGACTTCGTTATT
>ML360144.1:981-47425 GCA_005239505.1 Nicotiana paniculata | reverse complement strand
GTGATGAGGGCAGTCTCTGAGTAGTCCCTTGAACCTTTCCCATGCTGAATATAATGATTCACCCTTTTTCTGTCGAAAAGAGACTATCTCACTCCTGATCTTTGTAGTCTTTCCTGAAGGAAAGAACCTTGCCAGAAATTTTCTCACCAAATCGTTCCATGTTGTAATGGAATTAGCTGGTTTTGCCTTCAGCCATCGCTTTGCTTCGCCCAATAGAGAGAATGGGAAAAGCGTAAGCCTCACATAATCTGGCGTGACCCCATTAGTGATATAAGTATCACTGATTTCCAAGAAATTTAGAATGTGCTGTTGTGGATCCTCGTGTGGAAGACCCATAAACTGCCCGTTTGCATGAAGTAGCTGGATCATGCTCTGTTTAAGCTCAAAGTGCCCAGTGATTCTGGGCTTCAGTATGCTGAAGGTAACATTAGCAATACTGGGCATTGCCACCTCCTGAACTGCCATGTGTTTCTCCTCTGCCATGTTTACAGGAAATCGGAAGAAGTCCTGAATATTAGATGTATCTCTTGCCTCTCGCAATCTCCAGTGAAATGATCTCTCACGTTCGGGGTCAAAGCCATCAAGTCTGTCTTGGCTTCTGACCCTGCGCATTCAATCAAAGTTCCTGAGATTAGAGCAAAAATCACGTGACGTTAGACTCAATGAGTTAAAAATTAAAGAAAGTAAGTAGAAAGTAGTCTATATTCAAGTCCCCGGCAACGACGCCAAAAACTTGTTGGTCGATTTCCCAATGCACACACAAGTGTACGTGGTCGACAAGTAATATAGGATTTTAAGTCCAGATATCGTACCCACAAGGACTTGTGTAAACTACTTGCTAAATCACTCTAATCGGTATCTAATCAAGCCAAAATAAAATCAAGGATGAAACTATTTTATACTAAGATTCTATGAAATACCTAATTATCAAGTGACAAGAATTATTGTTATGTATTCAGTAGAGCCAAATATTCCAGGGTTGTGATCTATTCACCACTCGTATTGCATTCTAATTAACTTTCCCTTTCATATAATTCACTCATGGTTGCTAATTAATCGATAAATGCTCTCATAGCCTTCACCCGAAACACTCCTCGCCTATTCTCAATAGATTAACGCCTATATTCCTATGAAATTAATCTATTAGAACGCACTAAGATTACGATGTTTAATTAAGCACGGTGACTAGGTATATTCCTATCCTAACCACAAATCCGCTCCCCTGAAGGGTTAAGATCGCGCTCTCTTCAATTCTTCTCTAATCTATATACGGCTTTCCCAAGAATAACATAGATAGTATATAGAACCTAACTGATGGCCAGACAATTAAGAAATTAAACACATAAATGAATAAAGNCCACTCATTCTATAGTCAAACAATTGCATAAGTGTTGCATGAATTGAAAATACTAGAATAAGCTGAAGAAAACTGATAATCCTTGCTCCTTCAATGATCTTGTGTGTGTATTTGCTCTCAAAAACGTCTCCCCTCCTCCAAGATGTGTTCTTGGGTCTATTTATATGGTTGGGATAAACCCTAACCATGTAAGAGGCTCCTATTCTCACTTGGAAACACTTAAAAACCTTTAAAACTCGGATTTCACCGAAACAGGTACCCAAGCGTTTGAAGTGTAATGCCTGGATAACGCCTGGTAGCCCTTGGCGTTTGGAGGATAACGCCTGGGTAACGCGAGGCACCCCCTGGCGTTTGGATGATAACGCCTGGGTAACGCCAGGCACCCCCTGGCCTTAAGAGGATAACGCCTGGGTAACGCCATTTCACCCCTGGCCTTAAGAACCAAACGCCTGGCTAACGCCAGGCTTGTCCCGGGTTGCTCCTTTTCGACTCTTGAGCATATTTTCCGACGTTTATGCTCTCATTTAGCTCGGCTTCCATTTCCAAATCACCTACACATTAAATAAACTCCATTAGGCACATACGACGTGTATTTTTATCATTAAAGCACATAAAATGCAAGGTATATAATGCTTAAAATCATGAATTCTAGCCACGCATCGGTTTTCTATGATTGACTTGAGTTCAGGGTATCATCAGTTGAAAATTCGGGCATCAGATGTTCTGAAGACTGCTTTTCGTCTGAGGTATGGCCATTATGAGTTCATGGTGATGTCGTTTGGCCTGACTAATGACCCAGCAGCCTTTATGGACTTGATGAATAGGGTGTTTAGACCGTATATTTATTTCTTCGTCATTGTCTTCATTGATGACATTTTGATTTACTCTCGTAGCTTGGGGGAGCACGAGCAGTATTTGACATTTGTGCTCTAGACCTTGCGAGAGCAGAAGCTAAATGCTAAGTTCTCCAAGTGTGAGTTTTGGTTGGATTCCGTGGCATTTTTAGGACATGTGGTATATGATCCTCAGAAGATCACGGCAATTCAGAGTTGGTACGTCCTACTTCAGCTACTGAGATTAGGAGTTTTTTGGGCCTAGCAGGTCATTATTGCCGATTTGTGAAGGGTTTCTCTTCTATTGCAGCTCCATTGAATAGATTGACTCAGAAAAATGCCCTGTTTCGATGGTTTGACGAGTAGCGATCTTTCAGAAGCTCAAGACAGCATTGACCTCAGCGCTAGTTCTAGTATTGCCATCCAGTTCTGGTAGGTACACGGTGTATTGCGACACTTCACGCATTGGCTTGGGGTGCGTGTTGATGCAGGAGAGGAGAGTTATTGCTTATGCTTCACACCAGCTGAAGGTTCATGAGAAGAATTACCCTGTGCACGATTTGGAGTTGGCGTCGATTGTTCATGCTCTTAAGATATGGAGGCACTATTTGTATGGGGTGTCCTGTGAGGTCTATACCCACCACCGCAGTTTGCAGCACTTATTTAAACAGAAAGATCTTAATTTGAGGCAGCGTAGATGTCTTGAATTGTTGAAGGATTATGATATTACCATTCTTTATCACCCGGGCAAGGCTAATGTGGTGGCAGATGCTTTGAGCCGGAAGGCTGAGAGTATGGGTAGCTTGGCTTATATTGCAGCGGAGGAGAGACCTCTAGCCTTGGACATTCAGTCCTTGGCCAATCACTTGGTGAGATTAGATCTTTCAGAGCCTCGTCGAGTTTTGGCACATGTGGTTGCTCAGTCTTCATTATTGGGAGAGATTAAGGCCCGACAGTTCTATGATCCGTACTTCGCAGAGCTTCGGGAGACAATGGTTCAGGGTAGGGACAAGGAGGTTACTATTGGAGAGGATGGTGTTCTGAGACTTCATAGCCGCTTATGTGTTCCTAATGTTGATGGCTTGAGGGAGAGGATTCTAGAGGAGGCGCACAGTTCTCGATATTCAATTCACCCTGATGCTACGAAGATGTATCATAATTTGAAGCAACATTTCTGGTGGAGGTGAATGAAAAAGGACATTGTGGAGTATGTGACTAGGTGTCTCAATTGCCAGCAGGTTAAGTATGAGCACCAGAGGCCAGGAGGCCTACTTCAGCAGATGCCCATTCCTGAGTGGAAATGGGAGCGCATTGCTATGGACTTCGTGGTTGGATCGCCTCGGACTTTGTGGAAAGTTGACGCGGTTTGGGTCATTGTGGATAGATTGACCAAATCGGCGCATTTCATTCAAGTGGCTACTATATATTCATCCGAGACGTTGGCCCAAATCTACATTCGGGAGATAGTTCGGTTGCATGGTGTGCCGGTGTCCATCATATCAGATCGAGGCCCTCAGTTCACCTCGCAATTCTGGAGAGCATTGCATAGTGAGATGGGCACCCAGATAGACCTCAGCACAGAATTTCATCCGTAGACTGATGGTCCGTCAGAGCGTACAATTCAGATATTGGAGGACATGCTCAGGGCATGTGTGATTGGTTTCGTAGGTCAGTGGGACCGGTTCTTGCCTTTGGCCGAGTTTGCTTACAATAATAGTCATCAGTCCAGCATTGAGATGGCACCATTTGAGGCTTTGTATGGTCGGCGATGTTGTTCCCCTATCGGGTGGTTTGTGCCCGACGAGGCTAAATTATACGGCACCGACCTGGTGAGGGATGCCTTGGAGAGAGTGAAGTTGATTTAGGAGAGACTCCGTATATCACAGTCCAGACAGAAGAGTTACACGAATCAGAGGGCACGTAATGTATCATTTATGGAAGGAGATAGGGTCATGTTGAAAGTTTCGCCTATGAAGGGTATTATGAGGTTTGGGAAGAAGCGCAAGATGAGCCCAAGGTTTATAGGTCCATTCGAGGTGTTGAGGCGAGTTGGGGAGGTGGCTTATGAGTTGGCCTTGCCTCCCAGCTTATCAGGAGTTCACCCAGTTTTTCATGTATCCATGCTCCGGAGGTACCACACCGACTTCTCTCATGTGGTCGATTGCAACACTATTCAGTTGGATGAGAGGTTGGACTGCGAAGAGGGGCCAGTTGCTATTGTTGATAGACAGGACTGCCACTTGAGATCCAAGAGTGTTTCAGCCGTAAAGGTTCAGTGGAGGGGCCAACCAGTTGAGGAGGCGACCTAGGAGTCCGAGGAAGACATGCGGAGCAGATATCCACAATTATTCAGCACTTCAGATAAGATTCTAGACCCGTTCAAGGACGAACATTTGTTTAAGAGGTGGAGAATGTAACGATCCGACCGATCTTTTTGCATTATCGGACCCTGTTCCCCCAAATGAAACTTCCCATAGCGGCATCTTATGATTTATGACATGCGGGGACTGGTGGTCTGGGATTCGGAGGTGTTTTGAGTGCAATAGGAACTAGTAGCTTTGTGTGATGATTTCTTACTTAGGCGTATGTTCGAATTGGCTTTCTGATGACCCGGGGGCATTTCGGCGCCCAATATTGAAACAAGAAGTTCCTTAAGTCCATGTTTTGGTTTGGGACGTATTTTTGTGTTTTTGAGGTCCGAATGGAAATCCGAGACCGGGAATAATTCCGTTATATTAATTATGATCTGCCTGCAAATTTTGAGGTCATTCCGGGTAGTATAGACACGTTCGGCGCAATGGAATGAAATCTAGAATTCTTAAAGTTCTTAATTTTGAATTCAAGGGGTTCGGACGGTGATTTTGAGTTTTAGCGATGTTTTGAGTGTTCCGTCAGCTCGAGAAAGTCCGTCATATGATTTGGGACTTGTTGGTATAATTTTTCAAGGGCTCGGGTGGGCCCAGGGGCCTCCCGTACCTCGCACGAGGCCAAAAACCAGCAAAATCCAATGCTGGTGTAGCTACCTCTTGTGTGACTGCACCTACGGTCGCCTAGTCACAGGTGCTAGACCGCCCCTGCGGTCCCCTTCATGCAGGTGCGGAAAACCAATGGACCCCTCCTCTTTCGCAGGTGAGGACTTGTGCCCACTGGTGCGGTATTCCTTCGCAGGTGCATCTCCGCTGGTGTGGACTTTCCATCGCAGGTGCGACCCCTGCTTCCAGGCCTAACCTCCGCAGGTGTGGACATTTTCTTCGTAGTTACGGGACCGCATCTTTGGTCCCAAAGTCGCAGGTGCAAAAATCCCTGTAAGACAGGCCTATTTAATGTCCAAAAACACAGGTTTATTCACATAATTCCACCCCCAACATCCACTGTTGAGCCCAAGAGCTTGAGAAAACTGATCTTCGACCAATTCCTCCAATAGGTATGTAATTCCACTCCCTTTTACTAATTAAATTCATGAATCATCAAGAAAATCCTCTACTAATTCCTAGAAAAATCTAAGTTTCGGACAGTAATTGGGATTTTAGAAAAATTGGAGAATTATCCATTTAAGGCTATGAATTATTATATAAATCATATAATTTTGTTCCTTAGGTTTTGGGTGAGTGATCCCTTCGAGAATTTTCGGAATCCGAACATGTGGGCCCGGGGTTGGATTTTTAGAATTCCTCAAGAATGTCGAAACTTGGGTAGACTAGAATGAATTCCCTACTTTGAGAATGCATTGATGTTATTAAATTATATTTGGCTAGTTGTGAGCCGTCGAGGGTAGATTTCGGATATTCGGGCGCATCCTTGATCCGAGGGGTGGTTTCGTCGTGAGGTGAGTCTCCTTTCCAACCTTGTAAGGGGGAAATGTCCCCATAGGTTCCTTGTTTGCTATGTATACATTTCGTGGGGGCCGCGTACGTACCAAGTGATGAGAGTCCGTATGTGGAAACTATATTGCTATGTCGGGTAGCTTTAGGACTCACGGGCATGCCACTATGTGCCTTATTTGTACCTTTTATGTGATAAGAGTTGAGATTATTGTTGAATTGTTATGGAAACATGAAACATTTTGAATTGGATCCCAGTTGGCTATTTGTAGTATTGTAACAGTCCTGTTGAGTTCACTGTTTAGTTGGTACACACATGTACTTATATATATATACACTTGATATCGAGTCAGCACACGAGTAGCAGGGATGATGTGCGACCGTGGGATAGCTTATTTTTATTATTATCGAGTCAGCACATGAGTCGCAGGGATGATGTGCGACCGTGGGATAGCTTATTATTATTATTATCGAGTCAGCACACGAGTCGCAGGGATGAGGAGCGGCCGTGGGATAGCTTATTATTATTATCGAGTCATCACACGAGTTACAAGGATGATGCGCGATAGTGGGATAGCTTATTATTGTATGCGAGTTGCAGGTATGATTTGCGATCATGTGATAGCTTTATGACCCCAGTCCTTATGACCACCTTTATGAATCCAGCCGGTTGTCTTGTCCTGGTATGTGTATGTTCATTTGAGTTTGAGTCACTTAATATAAAAATGGGAGTGTCATGCATTGGTTAAGAGAAAGTTTTTGGTACCTTGTTGTCCCTTTTCAGTTATTATCTGAATTTTTTGTTATTTGCTAGATACTTATTGCTCACTGTTTTTCCATGCCTATTGTTTTAGCCATATTTCTTCATATATATTATATTGCTGGACCTTAGTGAGTATCTAGTCGACCTCTCGTTACTACTCCTTCGATTTTGGGCGGGATACTCACTGGGTACATATCTATTATGTACTCATGCTGCACTTCTTCTTTTCTTTCTGTACTTGACTGTACAGGTTAGGAGGCTGGCACATCTGATTATCAGGCCGACATTAGATACTGACTGGGCTGAGTTGACTTCGTGGTGAGCTGCTCTTCCTGGCGATCTCGAGCAGCACCCAGGAGTTTTCCTTTGGTTATTTTCCCGTCTACTTCTTTCAGACTATGGGATTATATATATATATGTTATCTGGTGTATTCTGATAGTTGCCCGTGATACTCGTGACACTAGTTACTGGCACACACTTGCATATGTTTGGGGTTTTGGGTTGTATTTTCATGCATATGCTTATATTTTGGCCCGTGTATCAGATGTCTTCATTTTCATGTCAGGCTAATATCATGTAAATAAATGCTTAAAACTGGTAAAAGTTTGAATAATTAATCACATGGGAAGGGTAACACTTAGTATAATTTATGTTGGTTTGCCTAACCCTGTTGTTGGGCGTCATCACGACCAGTGTGGGAAATTGGGTCGTGACAGATAAAATGAAGGCCATCGAAGATATCATGGTCGTGAATAATTTTAAGGCCGTACAAAGGTTAATAGGGTGCATAGACACCCTAGGTCGATTCATTTTGAGGTCTACAGATAGAAGTCACTACTCAAAAAGAAGAACAATTTGGCATGGAGCTTGGAATGCCAACAAACATTGGAGGAACTAAAATGGTACCTCTCGAGCCCGTCATTGCTTTATACTCCAAAAACGGACGAGCAACTCTACTTATACCTAGTAGTCTCAGAAATCGTGGTAACTGGGGTCCTACTTTGAGAGGAGAAATGTACGCAATTTCCTGTTTATTACGTTATTTGAACCCTAGGTAAGGCCGAGACTCGGTAGCTACACTTAGATAACTTGGCGCTTGCTCTAATAAGCGCCTCTAGGAAATTAAAACCATATTTTCAATGTCACCCTATTTTTGTAGTGACTACCTATCCTTTTGCAATATTTTGCATAAGCCCTATCTCTCGAGATTGGCCAAATGGGCCATCGAGATCAGCGGGTACGATATCGAATATCAACCCCGAATGGCCATCAAGTCTCAAATCTTGACAGACTTTGTGGCCGACTTTATGCCAGCCTCGTACCCGAGGTCGAAAAGGAACTATTATTAAAATCGGGTACATCATCAGGGGTGTGGACCCTCCTTACAGACAGCTCTTCGAACGTGAAGAGATCTGGCCTAGGTTTCGGTTTGACGCCGCCCACACGTAATACAATTAGGCAGTCTATCAACACTTCCAAATTAACTAACATTGAGGCTGAGTGTGAGGGAATGATTGCAGGTCTCAAGCTAACTAAGAGTTTGGGAGCAAAGGTCATCGAGGCCAAATGGGACTCCCTACTTGGGGTAAACCAAGTCAATAAAACTCTCGAGGTTCGAGAATACTGAATTTAGAGGTACTTGGACAAATCACATGTGGTTCTAAATGCATTTAAAGAATAGACCCTGCAGCATGTACCCTGAGAACAAAACAGCGAGGCTGATGCCCTTGCAAATTTGGGGTCATCAGTCGAAGACGACGATCTTAGATCGGGAACTATCGTATAACTTTCGAGATCATTAATCAAAGAAGTCCACGCCGAAATAAACTCCACAAGTCTGACCTGGGATTAGAGGAATAAAATATCGAGTACCTAAAGAACGGGAAGCTTCCATTGGATCCTAAGGAATCGAGGACTTTATGTACGAAGGTCGCACGGTTCACATTGGTCGAGGATGGGACACTGTATAGAAGGATGTCTGATGGACCGTTGGCAATATGTTTGGGTCCAGGAGATACTGACTATGTCATACGGAAACATCACAAAGGCACTTGCGAAAATCATTCTGGTGCCGATTCATTGATTCTTAAAGTCATCGGAGCAGGATACTATTGGGTCAATACGGTTAAAATTGGGCTCACCCAATTTTACTAATTTATCGAGACCAGGTTGAAGGATCGAAGATTTATCCCGTTGTAGATAAGACTGAGGCACGAGGACAAGGTATCAAGTTCGGGAATTGAGTCACCTATCTAAATTGAGTCCAATAGCGATCGAGGCCGAATGAGACACACCTCGAGCAAGATCGAAGACGGCCTAATAACAGAAAGGCGAGATATCCATGACTGGTCGGAGATTATGGAAGAAATACCTCTAGTGATCAAATCAAGCATGTTTAATTAGATAATCATGGGGTTTCCTTCTGTAATTAGAGTTATACCATAAGTAGAATATATCTCCCACTTATACGATCTTGTTCATCAGTGTACTTTATGTTTTATTACTTTAGCATCAATCTGCTCGAGGCACCCTAGCTCAAGGGCTATATTACATTCCAACACTGGTTTGATTTATCTTATTGTTAATTTCTATCACTGATCTTTATATTTATCAATTTGTATTAGGTGAAATCACGTGTCTTTAAAACCACATTATATGTTTAATTGTTATCTGATTTTAAGGGTAAACAACGAAATCTGGATTTCTATCATAGAGTACAACGGCTATACGATTAAACCACTTAACTAATGTACTTGGATCCTTTTTTGGTCAATTATTTTCTCACCATTGTAGAGAAGCGAAAAAATGTTAGCTACATGAAAGGATGGTTCATAGACTTACCTAAAGCAGCATAGTTATTGTATTGGTGGAAAAAAGATGTGAGATGACAAGGCATGATAAGTGGAACAATGGTGGAATGACAATTGTCATATTTCATTAATGAAATACATAAAGGAAAGAAGATGTGAAGTAAACACCTACGAGACGGTAAAGAGAAAATGATCGTGTCTAAATAGTTGTTGAAGAGGCACAAGCGGAACAAATCAAGACTAAAAAGAGGGAAGATTCATGAACTCGCAATTAATAAGGAAAGGGAATCAGTATCGTTACACCTGTGATTAAAGTAGTGGATATTGATAATATTCACAGCAACCTTGGAATCCAAGCGCGGCCCCTCAGCCAATTCTTAAGAATTTCAAAATGCCCGATATCCCAAAATATAATGGAACAACCGACCCATGAGATCATGTAATTGTGTTTGAAACGGACGTAGAGGGAAATGATTTAACCAATCAGGAATTGAATCAGTTTTGGTCAAAAAATTCAGAGAAACACTCACAAAATGGTCATTAACATGGTGTTCTCTTTTACATGAAAACTCTATCGATTCTTTTACTGAGTTTGCAGATTCAATCATAAAAGCACATTCGGGGGCTCAAAAGGTTGAGAAAAGGTTGGAAGACATCTTTAAGGTAAAACAAGCGGATACTGAGTTACTCAGGGAATTCGTGGATATATTTCAACGCAAAAGGAAGATGATACCACGAGTACCTGATAATTGGGCAGCCATGGCATTCACAAGCAATTTAAATGAAAATAGCGCGTAAGCCATGAGAAGACTTAAGGAATGTTTACGAGAATTTCCTGATACAACATGGAATGATGTGTACAACAGGTATAACACAAAGCTGTGGATAGAAGAAGACACGGTTACACAGTCAAGGTTTGATGAAAGAACAAGTTCGAAACGATCAGAATCTTAGAAAATGTGTGGTAAAAATAGGTACGAACCTTACATGGGACTTGCAGGACAGGATTCACGGTCTAAACAAGAAAACATACGGTCTAACCCTAGATCAAGACACATAGATGCAGTTTCATCATCCAAGTTCAGAAAAGGACGAGATGCATGAGACAGTGATGCTAACACAGATGCAAGAATTGGTGATTACAGTTTCAATATTGGCACTTCCGAGTTGGTATCTGTTTCACAGAAGTATGGGAGATAAGGTGCAATGTCCTAATTAAATTAGATCAAACCCGAGAAGAAGAAATCTGAATTTCTGGTGTGAGTTTCATATCGATCATGGCCATAAAACATCAGATTGTAGATTATTAAAAGGTGAAGTAGAGCATTTGTTAAAGAAAGGTTATTTAACTGACTTGTTCAGTGAGAAAGGTAAGCAATACTATATGAATAATAGACAAGAGCCTCCAAAACGGTCATCTCCAAAAAGAACAATCAACATGATAAGTGGGAGAGAAGAGGTCAATAGTGTGACATATACGGCTGCAAAAAAGACATCGAAAATTAGGGTTACTCGTGGAAAGCGAGTTCTCCATGTCTTGGATAAAGAGAGTATAGCGTTTGATGATGCAGATACGGATGGCTTGATAATTCCTCACAATGATGCGCGTGTAATATCTTTACTTATACTTGATACTAATGTAAAATGGGTTTTGATTGATATAGGTAGCTCCGTAAATATTATTCTTCTAAGAGTGGTGAATGAAATGCAAGATGATGACAAGATGGTACCAAAAGCACGTCCCATATCTGGATTCGATAATTCAACCGTTATCACAACGGGGGAAATAGTGCTTACCACATTTGCAGAGAAGGATACGAAATTCCAGGTGATAGACAATGACATGGCTTATAATGTGATTCCTGGGAGGCCGTGGATTCATGATATGGATGTTGTATCGTTAATATTACATCAATTCATTAAGCTTCCTTGACAATGGGGAATTCGACAAATTCGCAGAGATCGACACGCTGCTAAAATATCAATTCAGTGAAGGATTCAAGCTCGTTGAATGATGATACGAACGAGATCGACACGCTGCTAAAATATTAAATTTGATAGAATTCATGGACTTTGAGGCTTAATTTGACGTGTATGATGTTGTTTTGGCGATTTGATCGCACGGGCAAGTTCGTAGGATGTTATGTAAGTTAACTGTGAAATTTGGTATCATTCCGAGATTTATAGGTCAGTTCGGAACGTTGTTAGCGATGTTTAGAAACCTTAAAATTCCTATGTTTGTTTCTTGAGGTTTGGGAGTGTGATTTAGAGTTTTAGCATTGTTTTGAGTGTTCTGAAGGCTCGAGTGAGTCCATAATATGATTTGGGACTCGTTGGTATATTTGGACTAGGGCTCGGGTAGGCCCAGGTGCCTTCCGGGCAGCTAACGGGGCTAAAAACCAGCAAACATGGCTGCTGGTGCACCTGCTCTGGTGTGACTGCAGGTGCGGTTGCCCAGCATCGCATGTGCGACCACCAGTGTCCTTGCCAGCCATCGCAGGTGCGGAGCATTTCTCGGAGGTGCGAGACCGCATATGCGGTCTCCACTTCGCAGATGCGATCCCATACCCCCCTAGCCCTATTGCACAGGTGCGAGGTTCTTCTTGCAAGTGCGGACCCAGGCATCGCAGGTGCGATCACTGTTTAGGCAGTGAGTTTAAGTACGGGTTTTAAACCCATTTTCCTCATTTTTCACCTTCCTCCTTAGGCGATTTCCACCATTTTAAGAGATTTCGACCATGTCTTGTAAGGTAAGTAAATTCCACCCATAAATTAGTTTCATGCATGCATCATAGTTTAACTAACCACATAAACTAGTGCAAAAATTCAAGAAATTGGGTAGTAACCTAGAACTTGTGATCACCTTAGAATTTTCTGTGAATTGGCCATGAAATCAAGTAAACATTGTATATTAATGATCCTTAGGCCTTGGGTGAGTATTCCCTTAGAGAATATCAAGAATCTGAGCGAGTGGGCCCGAGGTCGAATTTTGATAATTTTGAAAGAATACTAGTAAATGTATAATTAGGCCATGTAGTTGAATCATTGAATCCTTATTGATATAGTTGAGTTGATTGTGTCTAGATACTATATTTCTGGAGTTGAATCCTGAAGGAAAGGCCGTGTTAGAGGGTTGATTGCGATACTTTGGACCCGAGGTAAGTGTTTGGCCTAACCTTAGCTTGAGGGAATATGAGTTGAGTGTTACTTGCTATTTGCTAATTGTCAAATAGGATGTATAGGCATGGTGACAAGTATCTATACATTGGTGTCTAGCATGGCCGTGAGTCCCTATATTGTGAATATTCCGGTTTTGTTGTAGATTCTATGCTTCATTGATGATCTCTATATGTTGTAAATGGGCATGTGAAGGGAATTGAAATCTTTAAACATCTTTGGAGCATTGGCTCAAATTCTGAAACGAAAAATGAAGATATATGAGATTATTACATCCTTTGGAGCATCGGCTCAAGTAATAGAATAAATCATGGAAATGAAAGTGAAAGAAAGAGAAAGAGTTATTGAAATATACCCTTGTCTGGTCATCATTGTATAGTTCCCTTGCCGGGATTTGATTGTTTAATTGATGTTCCCTTGCCGGGATTTCTATTTTTACTCTGCTTATTTTCTTGCCCTTGTTTGTGATTGTTGTTTGGGTAAGGAAGAGTGTTAAAGCATAAAGGTTGATGTCGTTCCATGTTTTATATTGATTATGCACGAGGGGACATTCCGTGCCATGTTTATATTTAATATGCACGAGGGGACATTTCGTGCCATGTTTATATTTATAATACACGAGGGGACATTTCGTGCCATGTTTATATTGATTATGCACGAGGGGAAATTCTGTGCCATGTTTATATTTATTATGCACGAGACGAGGGGACATTCCGTGCCACGTTTATATTTATTATGCATAAGGGGACATTTCGTGCCATGTTTATATTTATTATGCACGAGGGGAAATTCCGTGCCATGTTTATATTGATTATGCACGAAGAGTCATTCAGTGCCATGTTTATATTTATTATGCTCGAGGGGACATTCCGTGCCATGTTTATATTTATTATGTACGAGGGAACATTTCGTGCCATGTTTATATTTATTATGCCCGAGAGGACATGTCGTGCTGCATCTTTCACTGCTTAATATGTGTTGTCATTTCTCGTGATTATTTTCAGATATTTCAGACTGTTGTTTTTGTTTCTGTCATTTCGCTACCAGAAAATGGGCCTATGGGAACAATTATTTTAGCAACGGTCCAACAACCGTTTCCGTAGAACCTATATGGTAACGGTTACAACCGTTACAATATCATTTAGGTGATATCATCGCACTTTAACTATGGAATCGTTGCAATTGTAAAAAAACCTTTGCCATAGATTCATCTGACGCAACGATTATATAAATTGTCCCAATAAAACACTCTACTGGAACACCTTTTTAGTAAAATATCTATTGGAACGGTTTTTATTCCCTATTTATTTTTCCCCCGAATTTTGTTATCCGCCAAACTAACCCCTATTTATTTATTTGTAAATTATTGTAAATACCTAAATATAAAATAAAAAAACTTTTTATTAATGTATCATATACCCCAACGCTGATACCCCCAATGCAATTAAGCCATCTTCTTCTCATGTAGCATAAATCTTAAACCCTAAATCCCTTTCCTTTTGATTTTTCTAACCTCTGTATAATGGAAGTCTAAGCTTGTTTTTCATACTTCATGATTTTTACTATTCAATTTTCATTCTTACTTATATTGGCCTCGAAGTTTGGTGTTTTTAATCTCTCTCTGAAAATTTCGATATCCCCATCTCTCTCTCCGATGCCCTAAAAAACCCTCAATCCTATTTTAATTTAGAGTCTTTGAGGTTTAATTTGATTAAGTGTAGAAATAATCGGAGAAACTAAGGTTTTCTGCAAAGGGTTTTGTATCCTTTGAAAGGCTTGACTTCATAGGTATCAGCATTGCGTATTCTTATTTGTACTTTGTTGATTCGATAATCGTTTTCGTGCTCAATGTTTGTTTTTATGTAATTGGGGGATCTTCGTACTTTGTGACAGAGGGAAAAGGATTTACTCTCACATGCTATTATAGAATCATGGATAATTAAATTATCTTTGATAAAACGAACACTCAATTTGCTTTCGTCCTTTTTATGCAAGAATTACAAGAAGAGATGGATCCGAAAAGCTAGATATCAAAATTCCTGTAAGTTATTCTCTTACGCTTATTGTTTTTGAGAATGAGAATGATATGCTATTTTTTTATTTTCAACTATTAAGTATATGTAATTAGTTAACTCAAAAGCTATTAATGTTTAAGAGAATATTTATAGTTTAAATGCATGCCTGAATGGCACACACTAGCATTAGCATACTTGATATTGTCTCGATGTACCAAAAAAGATAAAGAATAAGGAAATATAACAATGAATTTTCAAGAGAGATCAGTTAGGTAAATCACTTTAAATATTTTTTGATTTAAACCTTGTAATGCTAACATGTGTACTCTGCCCACCGAAATTGTTCTGCTGCTTGGATTCAGGCATTATACTGGAGCTTTGTGAACCTGCTAAACTGTAAGATCTACTTTTATTTCTTTCTGAGATAGTTTGAAAGACCTGCCTGGGTGACAGTGAACTCATTTAGGGCGGATAGGGTGTTAATCCCTAGAGTATCAACAAAGGTAATAATAAAATGGGTTATTAGTTTGGCTATAGAATCTTCACGAGCTTTATGACTATAACAGGCTAGAGGTGTTCTCTTTGGTAGGCCAGTAATTAAAGAAAATGTTTTAAATCTAAGGGATGTCATTTCATCTACATTATAAGCTTGTGAAAAGACTCCTCGCCTTTGATATCAAATATAGCGTCAAAATATTTTTTTACAAGTAATATGTTCAGGAAGTTTTATGTATGAGCAAATTAAAGTTTCATACCGAAAGTTGAAAAGAAAAAGAAACTACCATTAAGGTGAGGAGATATTAATAGTGAGATGCCGAAGTTCAAGCTAAAATGAATAATATTACCGTAAAATCTCTTTATAACAGTCTTGTTTGGTTTGAATTGTTTTGGATGTTATAGTAAAATATTGTTATAGAGGACATATACATAGTATAATATTCGGTTCCGAAAATTATAATGAATGACTATTATATAGGAATATTGTTATAAAAAGGTCCTATTGTACATCACATTAAAAATATCTTGAGGCTGACTCAACACACCAAACTGAAAGACAAGCAGAAACATAATGAACTATTTAACATGTTATCAAAGAATCTCCTGCCATTACAAAGGCTCAGTAGTTTTATATGCGCTGACAATCAAGAAAATTCATATTTAGTATCTAAAAGTAATCATCCAATACTTCCTGTAAGTATAGGTTTTTTATGACTTGGATTTCTTCAATTGAATCTTTTGGTGAAAGGAACAGTTAGCTGTTGAGAGTTTATTCAAAGTACATCCAAATGGTTGTTTAGTAATTATGTCCACTTCAATGGATTCACCAAAAGGAACACAAGTTTTAAAGCCTTTCTTTGAGAAAGGATTAAGGGTAACTGCAATTTTACCTGATTATTATTATTTGTTTAAAAATACATTGGCTCAAGACCGGGTTGATAGCTTAATGAAGGGTAATATAGATCCAGGGGAAGTTTCTATAGGTCAAAACCTCTCAAATTTTCTTAGACTTGGTTTATTGTATAAGTTTGGTGGGATTTATTTAGATACTGATGTTATAGTGATGAAGAGTGTTGGTAAGCTAAGAAATTTAATTGAGGCTCAAACTATTGATGTTGAAACAAAAAATTGGAGCAGGTTAAATAATGCTGTAATGATTTTTGATAAGGGGCATCCTTTGTTGTATAAGTTAATTGAGGAATTTGCTCTTACATTTGATGGGAATAAATGGGGACATAATGGTTCTTACTTAGGTTCAAGGATTGTGTCAAGGGTAAGTGGAAGGGATGGATACAATTTCACAGTTTGACCTCCAATGGCTTTTTATCCAGTTGATTGGAGTAGGATTGGTAGTCTCTTTCTTGGGCCGAGGAACGAGACTCACTCGAAATGGTTGCTCTCTAAACTCCGGCAGATTCAAAGCCAATGTTTGGTTGTATATCTTTCGAACAAACGTAGTAGAGGGCTTAAGGTTGAAGAAGGAACCATAATCCAACATATAATATCAGATTGTTGTGTTTTCTGCAATTCTTACTCCGCAAAGTTGTAAGTATATACCACGAACAATTAGTTATCGGCTTATTTTTTCTTCATTAATTATTATTGGATTATGAACCACCTCAGTTCATTCCAGAGGTTGTGTTTCAGGAAGTTAGGTGGTACATAAATAATGCAGGATTTATGTATTCTACTTGATTGTCTATGTCATTTTTATTATTACTTACATATTTCTTTTGGTCCTTTTCAGGACAAGAAAGAATACCTCAATTGTCTTAAATCCTCTGGGCATAAATCTGACAACTGTCAACACCTCTCTAAGAAGTACCTGGAGTGCCGTATGGAGAAATAAGTTCATTGGTATGATTTGGACAAAATTTTACTGTTTAGTTTATAGCATGTGAACTATATTTAAGATGTAGCTTCCTATGGTCAAAAAAATGCTCATCTTCTTACCCCTGAAGTGTTGAGTGGATTACTTCGTTCATGAGTTCATACAACTTCCTAGAATGAGTGTTCTGAACAAGGCTTGTTTGTTATTACTTTTAGACATAAATCTTAATTGATTTCATTCTCTACACATTATTATGTTCAAAATGTAAAGATACATAATGACTAATTACCAATGTTGATTTGATCCCTTCAATTGAGTAGTATTCTTGAGCCTCTTGTCCTTATCCAAAAAGAAAAGGTTTTTCTTTCTTGGCAATACACATAGGGCCTAAATTTCTAATCTTGTTTTCTAAATATTTTTTTGGAACACATATTATCACTAATTCCTAAAGAATTTAGGAAAGTGAGGCAAGCAAAATAGCAGAAGCCTAGTGCATTTCAACACTGAAGTGACTAAGAGAGGTGTCACCATTAAGTTTGAAGGTTTTTTTAAGATCAGTAAGTTCCTTTTGTACATTTTATCCTGTAACATGCCCACCTTCATTCTTGGATGACACTCCACAAAGTGCTTTTTCTACCAAATACGTGACGGCAGAATTCAAACATGATCATTCGTAGGAACAAGGTGTGAAATATAATTGTCTTTGCAGTTAAATTAGACCTATGATTTATTTTCTTAATAAAGCATTAGACCTATCAATAGTATTTTTTATGATCTTTTGTTGAACCAATATATTATGTTGTTCACGTTTTAATTATTCCAATGTGAGATTACATATCATATCTCCAATTTCTGCTCAATCTCAACCTAGGGCTAGGAGATCTTCTCCTTTAGGTGTCAAATTTTCTTTTCATTGAGAAAAGTGAATTGCGTAATTAACTTTGCAATCTCACAATATTAATTGAATAATTTTTATTCACAATTTCTTATCCTACATCTGTTTCTGCATTGCATAGTTTTTCTGAAAAGGTAGATTCTTTGTTTTTTACCTCCTAATATGGCCTTCTTGATCCTTTGACCTTGCTTACCTTGAATACTATTTTCTGTGATTTGAATATATTATATAGGATATCAATAGATAATGGTGATAAAATCGTAAAATTGTAAGAATATATTATCTAGGATATCCAGCTCATATGACAATACGATTATAAAATTGTAAGAAATTTCTAATTTAAAGTTTTTCATAATTATTTATTTGTTGTTAATTAATCATTCAATTTTATTTACTTAAACTCTTTTCTCTATGGTTTGTATGCTGAAATGGAGAGACTACAATCAACTCAAGAAACTGAAGATGGCAGTCATTCAGTTGACGCTTTTGCATCAGTCATGGGACCTGAATATCCAGGTAGCGTGAGATTGTATGAATGAGGGGTTACCAAGACTGTCTTAAAAGGGAAAATATGAAATCTTGGATCTTCTTCTAATGCTGCTGATGAGAGGATGCAACAGAATATGGAGGAAATGGAAGAGAGTATGCAACAAAGAATGTTGGAAAAGTTGAACGAACAAAAGGATGTTATGGAACAACATATTACAATGAACGTCGTCGCACAACTTCAGCATCGGAACCCAGAATTGTGACTTGATGCTGACATGCTAAGGCTCGTATAAGCTTCCTCTGCACAACAAGTTGTTGTTCAACTAAACAATCGACCATCTGCCGGTAGTAACAATCAAGGTCAGTACTTACTAAATATTATACATATTCTTCTGTTTCTTCTTCTGCTCTTTCCGTGTACTTCTTCTTCTACCACCTCTCTCTCTCGCAAAGTCTAAATAGTTTTTTTTTACTTTGCCTATGGAACTTAGGAACACAAATGAAAGAAATGAAAAGAGAATACCTAACATTTGGAATATTTGCAAAATGTATGGCTTGTGCCTTGTGGTATTTGGCACTTGATAGTGATATATTTTGTGTTGCTGACTGCCTTGTTGGCTTGTTGGCTTGTTGGTTATTGCCATTAAGTTTATTTGTTGTGATGCTCTTTAGACTTGTTGAGTGCCTTGTTGGCCTATTGGTTTTGGCCATTAATTTGCAAAATGTATGGCCTTGTTCAGCACTTTGTAGGTCAATTTGGTGCCACAAACCGCATAAAGGTGTTAGCTATTGAGTGTCTATAGAGTGTCTCTTTGTTGTTCTGTATTGTATTTCTATTATTTGCTTTAGCTGATATGCTTCTCTAGGAAGTTTAGGAGGATCATTTCTTGTGAATCTTTTATCTGATATGTTGTTGAGTATCCAATTGTCTTGTAGGATTTGACATTAAGGTTTTAATGGCTCTCATCTGTTCATTCAGTTATACTCGAATTTGTTGCAAATGGACCTATTTTCTGTATGCAAATTCTGTTTGACTCAATCATAGAGTATTAACAACTGGAATCTGTATGAGATGGACAGTGTCATTTTTCTTCTTCACGAGTGTTTTTGGTCTTTGGCTAAAAGGCAGTTAAGCATTCTGGTGTCTTATAGTTATCTCTGCCGCAAATTATGTGCATCTGTGTGGCTAGTTGGACCTAGTGTAGCAATGAAATATTCTGGTTTTTGCACTGACCTTTGTTCTTTTAACCAAACATTTCTTCGTAGTACCAGGAGAAATCAATTTTCCTAGTATTCAGAGTAGAAACTGTTTGATCAGAATAGTTTTATAGGCTCTCTTTTTTCCCATTAATATCGTGTAATGTTAGGTGAATTTGTAGTCTCCTTTGTTTCCCAACCAAAGGACCACAAATGATGTTTTGCAGTTCTTCTCTAATAATACATAGCATTGTTATGATATGTTTAGATATCCTTGAGCTGCAGATACTATGCAGTTATTCTTTGGCTGAACGAATGGTTGGTTGTTAAATGTACATATCATTACCTTCAGTCTGTGTTTCACCTACATCACCATTCTTTTGTTCCTTCTTTGGCAGTCTTTTCTCCATTTCCTGTATTAAACAAGATATGATTTAAACTTCGTTCATAAACAATGATAATTTATAGAGACGCTCATATTACTTAATCGGATGTGTGAAAGAAAACAAAATTCTACTTTGAATTAACTGAAGATTTACCCCAGTTCCTAAAAGGAAAAGAAACAGGGGAAGTGGAATCAAAATAGAGATAGATGAAAGCATATCATTCACGAGATAGAGGAGGAAGTAGTTGCAGAACTTGGACCAATGTGAAGCTAACTGATAGGAAAATATATACGTAGTTCTGAGCACATGTGCTCAAAGCAAAGTGAATCATAATTGCATCTTATGGTAGGAAAATATATTAATTTGGTATAAAGGAGTAAGCTTGATTTGGATTGAGTATTAGGACAATATATGTAATAGATGCACGAGAGTAAGATGGTTTTCGGTTCATACTCCAGTAAGCATTAACTACTCGATACCTCTTAGTTAAGTGATTCCTCCGAACTGGTTTTTGATTTATGAGGCAAATCGTCTTCTTCCCATTTCCTGCATCTATAACTGGGGATCATTGGTCACACGTTTATGGTGTTTCTTGTATCTAAATAATGTGAATTGATTGCTTATATAATTTCTAAATGATCCTAATTTTGATAAGAAGGCACAACTGTTAATCCATCTTGTTAATTTCCAAAAGTTTTTCATGATAGAACTCTTGGTAATGATATTTTCAATGATGGTGGGGTGATGTACTTGTTTTTCATTCAAACTATGGCTTAGTTTATCCTCTTGAAGAGTAATGACTTTATTTATCCTCTTTTGTAGGTGGAGTAAATCAAGAAATCGAAGAACATGATGAAAGTGAAGAACTAGACCTTACTTGAGATGAATTTTGAATTGCTATAGATGAATTTTCTATAGGAATCTTTTGTTATCAAGCTGTTTGAAACTTACTCTCTTGAAATGTATTAAACTTATGCATTTGGGGTAGAATATTTGCTTTATGGATATTATTTGCTGGATGGATAATTTATATTATTAAAAGTTTTCTTTTATGAATTTTAGTGTTATTATAATATATTTTATATATATAAATATTTATTTATAATATGGGCTATATGTTTTGTTTCAACCGAACTGTTACAATAGCCTACCAGAACCGTTGCAGTAGGACACAAAACGGCGTTACATGATACAATGCAAACCGTTGCGATAGGTCACATAAACCATTCCATAAAGACCTATAAACTGTTCCCAGACAAAAACAAAACCGTTGCAATAGGGTAAAGGAACCGTTGTTATATCCATAAATAACTGTAAAAATAGCTTACAAAAGTTTTGCATTAAATAGTATGGTAACGATTAATAAATGTTCCATACATACTATAGTAACGGTTTTAAACTGTTCCAATTGGAAAATATAATTGTTCTAACAGAGTAATGGAAAATCGTTGCGATAGATGCATCTATAACCACAGAGATGCAAACCGTTGCAAGAACCGTTCCCATAGACCTATTGCCACGCGGGCTGAGAACGGTTTGTAAACTGTTCCCATATCTATATGGCAACGGTTAAACAGTCTATGGGAACGATTTTTCAACCGTTACCGTAGGCCAAGTTTTCAGTAGTGTTTTGAGAATTTGTTATCTCTTACCCCCAGCATGTTCTCCCCGTAGTTGTATTCTTCTTTAGGTTCTGCTATATTATTGAACTGCACATGTGGATTTTGTTGTCGTGTCTTAGCCTCGTCACTACTTCGCCGGGGTTAGGCTCGGCACTTACTCAGTACATGGGGTCGGTTGTACTGATACTACACCTGCACTTCTTTATGTTGTGTAGATTACGCATTCGGACCCGGAGGACATCATTAGTGGGAGTGTCTTCCAGCTTATCATAGAGGCTTCAAGGTATACCCGATGGTGTTCGTGGGCCTTGGCGTCTCTTCCATCCTGTTTGTCTTCGATTCTGTCTTATTTTTCCTCCAGTTTCAGAAGCAGACATGTATTACCTTTCAGATTGGTATTTAGCACTCTTATAGACAGTTCGTGAGTTTGTGACTCCAGGTGTTGGGAAAATTTACGTGTTGTTGTATTTTGATGTCCTTATTTAGCTTGAGACCGTATTTATTCTGCTGATTTATTTTAAATTGTTTTAGCTTATTCTGTGAAATTGAAATTATTATGCCAGTTTAGCTATACACGTTGGCTTATCTAGCGAGTTCAACGTTAGACGCCATCACGGCCCGACAGTCGGATTTCGGGGCGTGACAATGGCAAAATCGTTGCCTTCCTAAAGAGGAAGGGGGCCTAGGTTTTAGGTCCTTACAAGATGTGTCAAGGGCATTATTTTCTAAACTATGGTGGAGGTTTAGGACCAAAAAATCTTTTGTGATCTAATTTCATGTGGAATAAGTATTGCAAGAAGGAGATACCAACGGTGGTGCAGTTTAGAACGGGGTCTCATGTTTGGAGACAAATGTTGAATGATAGGGAAGAAGTAGAACATGATATCCTATGGTAATAGAAGAGTGGAACAACTAATATTTGGCATGAAAATTGGACTGGATTGGGTGCACATTATCATGTATTACCTGAAGACTTTCCAATCAATGAAGATCTTCAGGACGTGACAGAATTGCGGCAAGGTGAAACATGGGATGATCAGCTGCTAGATCAAACCTTCGATGAGGAAATTGTAGAAAATATAAGGCTAAATGTGCATTATGAAGGCAGTGAGGGATACTGGGATAGGTTATACTGGATGCCAACTCCTTCAGGCAAGTTTAGTGTTAGCAGTGCTTGGCAAATATTAAGACATAGGGCGGATCCTAATCAGGAATTCAAGTTAATGTGGATTAAAGGCAGACCATTCAACATATCCTTCTTCTTGTGGAGATTGTGGAGGCATAAAATAGCCACTGATGACATGTGGAGAAGTCAAGGGTAGATGGTGATGTCTAGGTGCTGGTGTTGTCAGCATCCGCAAGAGGAATCTATTGAGCATATATTTGTCACAAGTCCTACAACCTCTAGAGTATGGAACTTTTTCATGGGGGTTGCTGGAATTTATGTTCCATTGATTCAATTGAAGCAGGTTATAAGGCATTGGTGGTATGATCAATGTTGTCCAAAGTTAAATCCATTGTTTCAATAAGTACCATCTATTATCACTCGGGAACTTTGGAAGGGAAGAAATTCAGGTAAACATGGGGGTTTGTACACAAATTGGGTGATTCATGAGATCAATAGGACAATGCATCAACTGGCAAGGGTGAGGTATTGTATTGACCCGGCCGGTCGTTCCGTGAGATTAACCCCGCTTCCTCAATTTCAGCTTTGTTATGTTCTAATTAACCTAACTATGGTGTGTTAGGTCGGTTGGTTCGGGTTCAGGGTGGTCGTGGTAAGAAATAAGACACTTAGTCTATTAAATTGGCCTAATAGTTGGAAAAGTCAACTGGGAGTTGACTTATTGGTAAACAACCCCGGAATGTAGACTTTATGGTTCAAATATCTTGGTTAGGTGATTTTGGACTTAGGAGTGTGTTCGGAATGTGGTTTTGATGTCCGGAGTAGAATTAGGCTTGAATTAGCAAAATTGAGTTTTTAGCGATTTTCGGTCAATAGTGGAAAATTGGCTATCGGGGTCTGAATAGAATTCCGGACATTGCATAAGGTTTGTAGTGTTATTTTGGATGTGCGCGCAAATTTTCAGGTCATTCAGACGTGTTTTGGTTGGTTTTACCATCATTGACAAAAATTTAGAAATCTCAAAGTTCATAGGCTTGAATCCGATGTGATCTTGGTGTTTTAGCGTTGATTTGGGTGTTTCAAAGGCATGACTATGTTTGAATAAGGGTATGGGACATGTTTCTATTTTTGGTTGGGGTCCCGAGAGGCTCGAGTTGATTTCGGATAGTCATTAGAATGATTAAAGTTGGAAAATGCAGCTGAAGGAGCTGCTGGTGCCATGTTTCTGGTGTGGCCGCACCTAAGGAAGGGTAGCCGCAGGTGCGAGGTGTCTTGCGCAGGTGCGAGATGGCTTGTGCAGGGCCGATTCCCTGAGTCACAGAGCAGAGAGTTTTGGGAGTCTAGCCTACCTGCCAACGGCAGAGAGGCCTTTAGCATTTGATGTTAAGGCTTTAGCAGGTCAGTTGGTAAGATTGGATATATCAGAGCCCCCACGAGTATTGGCTTGTGTAGCCCCCAAGTCTTCTCTTTATGACCAGATTAGAGCACACCAGTATGATGATCCCTACTTGCTCGTTTATCAGTACAGGGTCTGTCAAGGTGATGCTAGAGAAGTGGTTATTGGTGATGATGGGGTCGTGAGGATGCGAGGCCAATTTGCGTACCCAATATGGATAGGCTTCGAGAGTTGATTCTAGTTGAGGCCCATAGTTCGCGGTATTCCATCCATCCGGGTGCCGCGAAGATGTATCAGGATCTGAGACAACATTATTGGTGGAGGTGGTGTCACGACCCAAATCGGAGGGCCGCGATGGGCACCCGGTACCTTAGTCAACCGAGTACCAACATAACATATATTTCTTATCATACTATAATGGGTAAATAGTCCAAAAGGGTCGTCATGAGATAATCAAAATAAAATATAAGTTCATACTAGACATAGGATTACACAACATTATATAGAAACTCATACATGTGAGCTACATGCCTATAAAACTGACATGATCATTTGTAAACTCAAAACATAGGCCAACAAGGCCATACAAGTATCAATATACCTGTCATCTGTCTACAAGCCTCTAAGACTACATAAATGTCATATAGGTCGGGACAGGACCCCGCCATACCAGTCAATACATGTTTTAATCATACTAAGCAAATAGGCAACTCCGGAGCAAATGGGGTGTAGCAACACCTTCCGCTTAGCTGATAGCCTACTAGGAGGATTGTGAACCTGTCTATCGGGACCTGCGGGCATGAAACGCAGTGTCCTCGGGAAAAAGGGACGTTAGTACGAATAAAGTACTGAGTATGTAAGGCAAAAAAGCATAAATAAGAACAATAATGTAAAGAGAGATATAGGAGATACAACCTGTAGCATCTGAGTGCGTCTAAGAGATAGTGAAATGAAATGTGTCATACATATATATACATAATCCTTTAAAAACATACGCCTCTGTGGGCATCATCATCATCACATCATACCAGGCCTCAAAGAAGACTCGGTAAAAACATACCCGACCATCATAAGGCTCGGTAGAATCGTACCCAGCCATGTGGAGCTCGGTAAACCCAACTGATCAGTGGTTGCACAATAGGTGCCATACCCGGCCGACTATAGTGCGGCTCGGTAGAGTAAAAAAGATACTATATATAATGCATACTGTACTCATGGAATCACGCTCTAAACCTTTTGGAGTGACATAAGGTAGTTGCACCTTCTATTAACATTATGGACATACCGTGAATATGAGCTTCACTAGGACTCAAGGATCATACATACTTTCTTAGAATAAATTTTAAGGAAAGAACAACATGGACCACCTTAGTTGCTAGGAGTAGATTCATTATTAAATAGCATATCGTTTACGTTCGTTTCACTTTAGATCATGGCAAAAGAATGAAGGAAGAGCCTTAACATACCTTAACCAAGTTGAGGCTTAATACCTTCCAAGAAACTCTTCAAATAAGTCAACTCAATCTATCCAATCATAAGGAGATTCAAAATCAGTGTTGAGCATGGACTAAGTCTGTAACTTAAGCTAGTAGCTCGTTTACGTAAATTCGGGCAGCATCTCCCCGCTAACAAGGACCTCCTCCAATACCATATACCAACAACACCAATAAAAACACAATTACAACATATATGAATTATTTCCCAACCTTATCTCCACCACAATATATCACAAAATAACCTACACACCCTAATCACTTCATACATGAAACGACAATAAAATTAGTGTCAAACAAATTTAACCAAACTAATGACGAACAACCAGCCCACTATTCCGTCATTATGTGTTGTTTTCCCACTCCTTTTATCCTCCAAAACTCCATAAAACATCAGCACAAGAGGCCAACACAAAACATCCCACATACAGTCTACTACAAGTTAAATAACTCGAACTCACGGTCTGATCACCTTCAAAAACTCTAACTATCAACAAAAAAGAGAGGCGGTATAATGACATTTACGTGGTAGGGATCGTTTTGATGTTATCGCTTCTCGATTTCATGCCCGGGATCATTATCTTCTTTGAAACCCTAGAAGATAGCTTAAGGATATGATTATGGGTCTTGTCTGGTTGTGTTACACTGAAAAATGAAGAGTAAGCCGACCTAAGACTTATATATATCAACTTTGGAAAAGTCAAAGAGGTGCTAGCTTGGCACGCTAGCATTGGCCCATCTTTCGACTCTTATATCTTTTCATCCGGACGTATGAACGAACAGTTAACAGAGTTGGAAACTACATTCCAAGAAATTCAATTTGGTATATAATATGTCCCAATAAGACCTCATATAACACACGAAATGTATTCCTCAAAAATCTTTTGTGACCCACCTACTTGTTACTTATGATGTCTACGCAGTCTCGCGAAAATGCAAATATCTCTCTACTCCTATGCCATATCGATGAACGGTTTTGATGTGTTGGAAACTAGACTCATAAATATTAAATTTAGGAGATATATCATCCCCTAATTCCAAGTATAATGATAGAAAATCTCAGATACATTTGTAAGTTTCAACAAATTTATGAATGTAACTTCTGAAGACCTTTGCCAACTTTTGTTCCACAACTTAATTAACATCAAAACGTAGCACATGACTATCATATAACAAAAATAACCCATAGAATAACCTCCTTATCATTTAATGAACCATAGTCTCACCCTAAATTACATGTTATAACATTCCAAACTCGCCGACTTTCGACGAAACTTATTTTCTTCAATTGGTTTAGCTTCTAAGATCTCCAACCCTATTGGTACTCGTTACTCATAATGTTAATTATTTATAGCCTCCAAGGTAGCACAATTAACTTACTTTATATACTTCCAAATATAATATTGTTTGTCAGATTACGTTAATTGACTTACGGCGTAGTCACACGTACGAAAACATTGGGTGTAACATCATTCCCCTCTTTGGAACATTCTTCCTTGAAAGTTGAATAATTCAATTATCCTTCTCTTAAGCAATAGCTCTTACGAATACTTTAATATTGTCTTTGGCATCCAGGGAGTTGTTCGGTGAATCAATCCAAAGTCTTGGGCATTCCCCCCTTTAGGCTTCTTTCTCACTCCACGACTTGTGGTCGAAATTCTCCCAATCTCGTAACTGTGTATACCTTCTTTCATGCAACATGTACGATTATAACCATGAATGTTCTCCAATTTGAGTCTTATCTCCTTTTTTCTAGCTTTTAACCAGTCTCTAGGCTTCACTTTGTGAACATATATAGTACTATGACAAGATGTCCCTCTAGGCATCTATAGTTGTACTAAAGTTCTTTGCTTGGTACTTTTTTGAACTTACGATTATTGCTATATCTTATTTCATATCCTCAGTTATCTATGCATATGGATTTAGCACAACTAGGTCGATCATATTGTACCATAACTCTTACTTTGATTTATTATTATCGAGGTTTATTATGATCGAGGTTTGCCACCCAACTCTATAAATTTAAGCCATTTCGTGCATCCTTATTACTGTTCATCTTAATAATTACAGCCTAATCTCATATCATATTTATAACTTTCATCCATCTAGTATTGATTCACCTTAATGTTGATCTATAACCTACCATTGATAACTTGAAAGCTCTTATGTAATATATCTTCACTAGGGCTCAGGTCTCATCGGGGAACATCTGAAGTTATTTTCCTCATCCACTCATGGACGATACTATACTCCAGTAATTGTATTTCATAGCATTCCAGTGTGATTCATCATATGGGGGTATTCTAATCCTGTTTCATCCATGTAATCCTCTGTTTTCTTTAAATCATTACTCAATCAATGGTGTAAACGTCATCCTCTTATCATTTATCACAGTTACACCATTACTTTACTACCAGGGTAGTATTCTATGTCTTCTAAATGCTCCTACTTTTAAACCATCAGCTCTCTTGTTGTGATGGGTTTACTCCCGAGGAGTTACCTATTCTCGTCACCTTCTCACTCACCTTTTCTTATCAGCACTTATGTCTAGCTAACCTTGTTGCTCTACCATACTTTATCTTGCGACCTACGCATATCTATTTATACTACTCGCAACATTCCTTTTAACATGCTAGCACCATAGATTTCCTTTCATGCCTTCACAGTTGTCTTTAAATGTAAGCAGTTACTTTTCCTAGTCGTTCTGCCACTTGATGCTTACATACTTGGCTTATCTTAGTTCCCATGAATACTGGAGTTCCATGTATCTCATATGATCTTAATTAGAATCTCTTGATTTTTTTTCTTCTCCCCATTCATTAGCCACGATAGGTGCCACTTTCGTATGGAGTGCATACAATATTATAGTGAGAATGTTGTTACAAGACCAGTTCTTCTTTAGGTCACTATGCTTATGTTGAAGCCTTTTTCCTTATTTCCTCAGCTACTCTTTCGTTGCAGTGCTTAGGGAAGACCCTCTGACTTTTGTAAAGCCGGGAGTTTATTTCATTGTATACCCCACAGTATTTATGATGTTCTTACTTGCCTATAATTATCCTTAGTTACTTACCTCCGCGCCCTTGTGCTCGTAAGTTGCTTTTGAATTGAAATTTTAGTTGTCTCCCTAGTGGCACCCTCTTTTATTTCTGTAACACTTATATGGTACCTTTAACTATCCAACCTTCTATCTTAACATTACTCAAGGATCAAGATGACATCATATTTGCGAGACTAAATTCCCTATGTTGGGTTTCACTATGTTTATCTTGAACGATCTGTTGATTTATCTATGACCTCTTGTTTGGCTATAACAAGGGTCTTTCTGATACAGACTACTCGTTGGTCCACTCTCATATCTGTATTTTATGTAACGCCTCTTGGGTTATGTCATTTGTCTTAACTTACCTGTCATACGGGATCCTTATGTATCATCGAGTGAGAAACCCTTATTGATTATCCCCAACATCATGCTTCCATAATGTTCTGGAGTCATATTATGTCTGTATGATCTGAATAAATGCAATCTCATTCCTTTCACCTTTTTACCACATTCTTCCTTTACCATTTGATATTTACCTCTTCCTCTTTGGCATTCACATCTTCACTGAGATATTACTCGCCTTGCGGTAACCCTTCTACACCTAGTATAATTGAATTTCTTACGCACAAGGGTGACACTTGCTGTAACTGGCACATTTAGTCCCTTAAGGTTAACTCTGCTCATAGTGCTTGCTTTAGGGAAGCGTTTTCGTGAATAACCTTTAAAGTTTATTCTTCTGTTGTACATTCTATTATTGTCCAAACACGGTCTCTGAAATTCTCACGATGCCGACTATTACCAACTCCCTCTATCCTAATTTTTTTTTTTTTTGCAATCCACTAGGCAGTGCCTAGAGCTAGTTTGTATAAATAATTAAAGCAGAAAAAATAGAGTATCATGTTACACTAAGTGATGAAACTACATAGGACCTATTACCATTTCTGGGCTTGGCACCCACGAATGATATTACACAATGATAAATTACTACAAACATATACAAGTCTAATTTATTCTTAAAAACTAGCCCATTGAATCCGATCCTGTCACAAATTATCCTTTGAAGCTCATGAATCTGAATCTTGTTGATGAAAACCCATATAGACCATTTCCATTGATTGCAAGCATAGTAAAGAATGCTTATCCATCGCTCCTTGCACATATAGACCATTTTTCCTTGTGACTTTGACATTGCCCATGATCCCTAATTCATGTTCGATAATTTTTATTTTTTTTTACCATCCCATGCTAATTTTTATTACTCGGGGGGTCTAACTTTTCTTTCTGATAATCTTTTCGGACTCACCGACTCATTTCACGAAATGAGGATATAACTTTAGGGACTATACTTTTATTGTCTCAAGGCATATCTCTTCTTGTCCTTCCCTTCACTTGACTATGGACTATGTCATCTTGTCATATTTTGATTTACTGTTATCACTCATTTATCACATCTTACGCATAATGCTTCATTTACTCTCTTCTTATTCTCATGCTAATACCTATGTCTATTACCTTATTCTTAAACTTCAACAAAAGAACCTTTCGCTTTTAAAACCCCTTTGCACCATCTCATTAGCTCTTGGGTCGACTAACATTCATTCTTTACTAGGGGCAGGAGTCATCCTAAGATAAATATTCATCCCTTCTAGGATTCCAATGCCTATCTTATGAACTTTATGACATTCTAGAGTGCACCATCTAGCTATATCCCAAGGAGAACTATTACCATGTCCTGCACTACCCTCCAAAAATGTTAGATAATGGTAACAATTCATCCAACATTTTGGGTTACTTTAACCCTAGCTGGATCCTGATATCCCGTCCTTCTGTTACGCTATATTGGTTAGCTCTCATAGGGCATAACTGAGATGAATGTGTCCAATTGTATATATCTCTATTACTATTGAAAGTAACGCAGAATGGTTATATTTCTTTGGCTGGATTGTAAATACTGATAATCTTCACTAACAGAGTACCTCGTACCCCTCTTGACCTTGCTCATTTTACTTGTTGAAACTTGTATCTACCTCCTAATTCTCTCGTTATTTTTTTGTCTTTACCAAATGGGTGGACAGATATACATTCCTTACGGCTCCTTACCAAGAAACTTACACGTCTTAGTATACACATAATCTGTGAAGACCTCAAATTTACTCATCATAATCATGATGCAAAATGGAGTTCCTCTTACTCAACTCTTCCAAAGCCATATTGCAATCTCTGACCAATCGTCTTTCAAGATGTAGGCATCGTCGTATTATGAGTAAGATAGAATTTAGGAAAATGAGTTCTTACGACTGAGCTCTACCACATGATATAGAGTAAGAAGAAAGAGTGACGGTCCTAAATGTTCTGTAGCCTCCTACATATAAGTGTGGTGAACAACACACCCATAAACAAGACTCTACTAGACAGGTCTTGTAGGCATCCCAAGGACAGAACTGCTCAGATACCACTTCTCTCACGACCCAAACCAGAGGGCCGCGACGGGCACCCAGTACCTTATTCAACCGAGTAACAACATAACATATATTTCTTATCATACTATAATGGTTAAATAGTCCAAAATGGTCGTCATGAGATAATCAGAATAATATATAAGTTCGTACTAGACATAGGATGACCCAAGATTATATAGAAACTCATACATGTGACCTACAGGCCTATAAGACTGACATGATCATTTGTAAACTCAAAACATAGGCCGACAAGGCCATACTAGTATCAATATACCTGACATTTGTCTACATGCCTCTGAGACTACATAAATTTCATATAGGTCGGGACAGGACTCCGCCATACGAGTCAATACATGTCCCAAACATACTGACCAAATAGGTAACTCCGGAGCAAATAGAGTTTAGCAACACCTTCCGCTTAGCTGATAGCCTACTAGAAGGACTATGAACCTGTCTATCGGGACCTGCGGGCATGAAACACAGCATCCCCAGATAAAAGGGAGGTCAGTACGAATAAAGTACTGAGTATGTAAGGCAGAAAAACATAAATAAGAACAATAATGTAAAAGAGAGATATAGGAGATACAACCTGTAGCATCTGAGTTCCTCTAAGAGATAGTTCCATGAAATATGTCATACATATATATACATAATCTTTAAAAAACATACGCCTCTGTGGGAACCATCATCATCACATCGTACCCGGCCTCAAAGAGGACTCGGTAAAAATATACCTGGCCATCATAAGGCTCGGTAGAATCGTACCCGGCCACATAGAGCTCGGTAAACCCAACTGATCTGTGGTTGCACAATAGGTGCCGTACCCGGCTAACTCTTGTGCGGCTCGGTAGAGTAAAATAGATACTATATATAATGCATGCTGGACTCATGGAATCACGCTCTAAACATTTTAGAGTGGTGTAAGGTAATTGCACCTTCTATTAACATTATGGACATACCGTGAATATGAGCTTCACTAGGACTCAAGGATCATACATACTTTAAATAGCATATCGTTTACGTTCGTTTCACTTTAGATCATGCCAAAAGAATGAAGGAAAAGCCTTAACATAACTTAACCAATTTAAGTCCTTAATACCTTCCAATAAACTCTTCAAACAAGTCAACTCAATCTATCATATCATAAGGGGATTCAAAATCAGTGTTGAGCAAGAACTAAGTCTGTAACTTAAGCTAGTAGCTCGTTTACGTATGTTCGGGCAGCATCCCCCCTGTAACAAGGAACTCCTCCAATACCATATACCAACAACACAAAGAAAAAAACAATAACAACATATATGAATTATTTCTCAACCTTATCTCCACCACAATATATCACAAAACAGCCTACACACCCCCAATCACTTCATACATGAAACGACAATAAAATAGTGTCAAACAACTTTAACCAAAATAATGACGAACAACCAGGCCACCATTCCATCATTATGTGTTTTTTTCCAAATCCTTTTATCCTCCAAAACTCCATAAACATCAGCACAAGAGGCCAACACAAAACAGCCCACAAACAGTCCACTATAAGTTAAATAACTCAAACTCATGGTTCGATCACCGTCCCGTGAGTTCTAACTATTAGAAAACATATTTATCAAACTTTCTTGATATTTAAACAATTAAATAAATATATTAGACATTTCTTAACTATGAATTACCTTCCAAAACTCTAACTACAAGTAAAAAAGAGAGGCGGTATAATGACATTTACGTGGTAGGGATCGTTTTGATATTATTGCTTCTCGATTTCATGCCCGGGATGATTTTCTTCTTTGAAAGCCTAGAAGCTAGCTTAAGGCTATGTTTATGGGTGTCCTCTGGTCGTGTTATACTGAAAAATAAGAGAAAGCCGACCTAAGACTTATTTATATCAACTTTGGAAAAGTCAAAGGGGTGCTAGCTTGGCACCCTAGCATTGGCCTATTTTCCGACGCTTATATCTTTTTATACGGATGTCAACGGTTAAGAGAGGTGGAAACTAAATTCCAAGAACTTCAATTTGGTATAAATATGTCCTCATAAGACCTCAAATAATACACGAATTGTATTTCTCAAAAATCTTTAGTGACCCACCTACTTCTCACTTCTGATGTCTGCACAGTCTCGCGAAACTGCAAATATGTCTCTACTCCTATGACATACCGATGAATGGTTTTAGTGTGTTGGAAATTAGACTCATAGACATTAAATTTGGTAGGTATATCATTCCCTAATTCCAAGTATATTGGTAGAAAAGCTCAGATACATTTGACCTAAGTTTCAACAAATTTATCAATATAACTTCTGAAGACCTTTGCCAACTTTTATTCCACAACTTACTTGACTTCAAAACGTAGCACACGACTATCACACAAAAAAAACATAACTCATAGAATAAACTCCTTATCATGTAATGAACCATAGTCTCACCCCGAAACTACATGCTATAACATTCCAAACTCGCGGACTTTTGACGAAACTTATTTTCTTCAATAGGTTTAGCTTCTAAAATCTCCAACCCTCTTGGTAATCGTTATTCATAATCTTAATATTTATAACATCCAAGGTAACATGATTAACTTAATTTATATACTTTCAAATATAATATTGTTTCTCAGATTATGTTAATTGACTTACGACGTACTCTCACGTACGAAAACATGGGGTGTAAAAGGCGGATGAAGAGGGATATTGTTAAGTTTGTAGCTCGGTGTCTCAACTGTCAAAGGGTCAAGTATGAGCACCAAAGGCTAGGTGTATTACTTTAGAGGTTAGATATTCCAGAGTGCAAGTGGGAGCGAATCACCATGGACTTTGTAGTTGGGCTCCCACGGATTTCGAGGAGGTTTGATGCTATATGGGTTATTGTGGATCGGCTGATCAAGTCTGCACACTTCATTCCTGTTAGTACTACTTATTCTCTGGAGTAGGTAGCTGAGATTTATATCATGGAGATTGTCCAATTGCATGGGGTTCCAGTTTCTATCATTTGCGACAGAGGTACTCTGTTCATATCTCAGTTTTGGAGGGCTGTGCAGAGGGAGTTAGGTATTCAGGTTTAGTTGATCACAACGTTCCATCCTCAGACTGATGGGCAGTCAGAGTGCACTATTCAGATTTTGGAGAAATGTTGCGTGCGTGTGTCATTGATTTCGGGGGCTTGGACTACTGGTGCTGAACTCATAGGTTGGTAACCCTGTTGTACTATCTTGCCTCGATACCTGGGACAAGCCCTCCTCACATAGCCCAGATGCCTCATCCTTAACATCTCACAGGTGACATATTCTGCTGCTCCGAAGAAGATCCATTAATGGCCGGAGGGCGACGAGAGACCTCAGGCATAACATTGAAATAAGGATCGGAGGATCTCGGATGGCTGGGATACCCATTGTGAGAAATCTGAATGGCTGGAGGATGGTAGGAACACTCTGGCATGGCGCTGAAATGAGGCCTCGCTGGAACACCTGGGGGAGGTGGTGGAGGTGCTGAATATAAAGGCTTGATGTGCTGACCACTGCTATACTGACCCTTGCCCCTAGCTCGGGCACCTCTGAAATCTCCAAAGAATCTATCCCTTTTATCCTGCTGACCCTGCTCCCTGCTCCTCGACCGATAGCCCTCGATCATGCGAGAAATCCTCACTACGAGCTGATAAGGAGTACCCATATCCACCTCTCAAGCCATGGTGGATCTAATACCTAGATGCAATCTTGCTACAAACCTCAACACTCTCTCAACATCGCTGGGTAATATCATAAGTGCATGGCGTGACAGCTCTGAAAATCCGGCCTCATAATCTGTCACGGATATTTGCCCCTACTCTAACCGTTCGAACTGACCCTGTAGCTCTTCCCTCTCAGAGGGTGGAATGTATCTTTCCAAGAAAATTTGTGTGAACTGCTCCCAAGTGACAGTAAGAGAATCTGCTGGCCGGCTGAGAATATAAGACTGCCACCACCTGCGAGCTCTGCCCTCTAACTGGAATGTGGTGAAATCCACCCCATGGGATGCTAGGATCCCCATATTGTGCAGTCTATCCCTGCACCTATCAATGAAGTCTTGGTCATCCTTACCTCTCTCACCCCGAAGACTGGAGGGCGCAATCGAGTGTATCCGTCTAACATCTTCTGCTGATTGCCATTCGTAGATGGTCTGGGCTCCGGAGCTGCTACTACAGGTTGGGTAGCCCCATGGGCAGTGTACCCGGGGTATGATGTAATGTTGATGTCGGTCCTGTGGCCTGGGAAGTAGGGGTCTGGGCTCCCCCTCCAGCCTGAGAAGTGGCAGGATCTGATTGAAATAAACCAGCCTCGGACATAGTGTTCATAAATCTCATCATACGGCCCATGACTGCCTAGAAGCCTGGCGCCGTCATAAAGTCTATGGTGAAGAATCTGATGGAGGCAACTCATCCTGCTCCTCTATAATAGGGTCCTCTAGTGGCGGGACCGGAATAGCTCTGGGACGCCCTCGTCCCCTACCACGGGTCGGTGCCCTCCCACGGCCTCTGCCAGCGGGGGTAGCGGCCCTTCCCGGGTCTGGAACATCAGAGGCGCGCATCCTCACCATCTGTGAGAGAATAGAAGAATGAATTTAATAAATCATCGAGTGCACGATAGAATAAGAACAAAGAGACGTTTCCTAACACCCTATAACCTCATGAAGATAAGACATCTCCGTACCGATCCACAAGACTCTACTGGGTTTGCCCGTGACTCATGAGACTTACGTGAACCTAGGGCTCTGATACCATGTTGTCACGACCCAAAATCCAACACAAGTTGTGATGGCGCCCAACACTGGAGTCGGGCAAGCCAAGAGTTGTTTACTAGTGAGATTATCCTTTTTTAACATACCAACCCCACATATTCCCCAAAGTTTTAGGCGTAGATCATTTAAATAAATACGGAAACATTAACCAACTTAAGTAAATACAGCCACAATGATCGTGATCCAATATATATATAGTCCCAAAATAAAGAGTCTACTATGTGCATGCCAGGAACTAGTGTCACAAGTCAACAGGTGAACTAGTAGAATATACAAACAATATTGTTGTCTGATATAAATAGACAGAAATGAACAAAAGACAACTGCATAGCAGCGATGAGAATCACCAAGGGAGGCAACTCACCGTGGAGTCTGGTCCAGAATATACGCCAAGCTCCGGTCGGGTAACCAGAAGCACCAGCCTCAGAACCTGTACAATTAAGTACATAAGTGCAACATGAGTACATAAATATATATGTACCCAGTGAGTATCCCGCCTAACCTCAAAGAGGTAGTGACGAGAGGTCTACTTGACACTCACTAAGGTCCAACGATAATAAGACAAAATAGGATATAACAAAATGCAGTAGACATGTGAGACAGTAAGCAGCAGCTACTTATCAAATACACAAATCCAGGCAACTACTGAAAATAAGCAACAATGTACACTTTCCTTTATTTTCCCCCAAATATCTGTCAAGTCAATATCAATGAAGATAGTACCAAATCTCTAAGTGCACACAAGGGCAAGACAACCGGCCGGAGTCATAAGGAAATATCTAGTCACTGAATGGACATAAAGCTTCCCCCGCTCGCGAATCATACCTGCGACTCGGGTGCTGACACATTTGTACAATTACCATAAAGCTTCTCTCGATCACGAATCATACATTTGATTCGAGTGCTGACACTTATGTATAATTACCATAAAGCACCCCTCGATCGCGAATCATACCTGCGATTCGAGTGCTGACACACTTATACTGATTTATCATAAGGCTTCCCTCAATCGCGAATCATATCTTTGTGATTCAAGTGCTGACTNATGTTGGAATATATATATATATATATATATATATATTCCAACATATCAATAACTTAGTAGGGCTATACCTGTAACAAGGATTGATCAACTGGGAGTTCAAGTGCAACTTTCCACATTTCCATAACAATTTAAAAGCAATAGGCAGCTCAAAGAATACCCAAAGATACATATAAGGCACATAGAAACACGCGTGTGAGCCCTAAAACTACCCGACATAACATGATAGTCGCCACGTATGGACTCTCATCACTTTGTACGCACGTAGCCCCCAAACAATTACACACATCATATATAACACCTATGGGGATAATTCCCTCTTACAAGGTTAGAATGGAGACTCACCTAGTGGTGAATCTACCCCTCGGACCAAGGATGCACCCGATCTCCGAACTCTACACCCGATGACTTGCAACTAGCCAAATACGGTACAATGACATCAATACATGCTCAAAGTAGGGAAATCATCCTATTTAATCAATAATTCAACATTCTTGAAGAATTCCCAAAATCCAACCCTGGGTTCGCACGCTCGAATTCCGAGAACTCACAGAGGAATCGCTCACCCGAAGCCTAAGGATAGTTAATACATGATTTCTACTTGAATTTATAGCAATAAATGGGTAACTTACCAATTTCCTAAGAACCTAAATTAATACCCAATTCTGGACATTCCAATGATTTAGTAGTTAATTTAGCTAGAAGATCATGAATTAAACTAGTGTTGAAGTGGAACTAACTCACCTTGACAGTAGCTAGGTCGTGTTGTTCTCTCCCCAAGATCACAAGACTCTAATGGTGGAGGAAAATGAATGAATGGGGTGAAATCCCATGTTTTAAAGGAAACACATTGTAGCCTACAGGGTTTCCGCACCTGCGGCTCGAAGACCACACTTGCGGTCTCGCACCTGCGGAACAGGATGGGAAAGGTTGAGTTCGCACCTGCGGAGGGATGGCCGCACCAGCGGTTCCGCTCCTGCGGACTTTTGTCTGCACCTGCGAGAAAGGGGGACCTCACATGGGGTCGTACCTGTGATGTTTGGAACCGCAGGAGCGGTCCCCCACCTGCGGTCACACAATAACAGGTGCACCAGCAGCTATTTTAGTTGGTTTTTAGCCCCGTTGGGTGCCCGAGAGGCCCTTGGGCCTACCCGAGCCCTCGTCCTAATATACCAACTAGTCCCAAATCATAATACAGACTCGCTCGAGCCTTCAGAACACCCAAGACGACACTAAAACTCAAAATCACACCTCAAAACCCCATGAACCAAACTTAGGAACTTTAAGTTTTCTAGACTTCTCTAACAACGCGCCGAACCAATCTACACTACTCGGAATGACACCAAATTTTGCAGGCAAGTCATAAATGACTTAACGGGACTATTCCCGATCTAGAAATTCCGTTCGGACCTCGATAACACAAAAACACGTCCAAAACCACAATAGGAACTTAAGGAACTTCTTATTTCAATATTGGGCAATGAAACGCTCCTGGGTCATTAGAAACACATTCCGAGCATACGCCCAAGTCCAAAATCATCACAGGAAGCTACCGGAACTGACGAAACTCAATTCCGAGGTCGTTTACCCAAAATATTGACCGAAGTCAAACATGGCCTTAAAGCCCAACTTTAAGGAACCAATTGTTCCTATAGCACTCTAAACACCTCCGAGTTCCGGACCACCAGTCCCTGCAAGTCAAAAATCATAAAAAGCATGTATGGGAAGTTTCATTTAGGGGAACAGGGTCCGATAATGCAAAATGACCGATCGAGTTGTTACATCAATTGTGGTCCGATTTTAGTGTTCTTGGTATGTATAGAATCGTGGGAGGATGAGGATTCTAGTGATGTAAATTTTATCGAATTCGAAAATGTGGGCCTGGGGCTCGGGTATTGTTGAATTTCGAGAATTTGGTATAAATTGATAGTTTTTGATTGGGTTGTGTTCCTTTAGCGTATATTGATGATGTTATTCTGGTTTTGGTTAGATTCGGAGCAATTGGGAGCCAATTTGAGGGGCAAGGGCATCACGGACTAGTATTATGGCCCGATTGAGGTAAGTAATGGTTATAAATCTTGTCATGAGGGTATGAAACCCCGGACTTCAAATTTCTCACTGTTTTTAGAATGGCGCACATGTCGGATGACGAGTATGGGCACACACTAACTTTCGCATTGGACTTGGTCCTCTCCGCGGCAACTATTGAGTTGGGAATTTTACTCTAGATCATATGTTAAATTGTGTTCTAAAGACTATTGCTATATTTGGGCTATAAGCCATGTTTGGGGCCTCGTGCCGACTTGTTTAGACCCCTTAGGGACTTTTATTGCTATTTCCTCACTGTTCATTTATGGTTTACACTCAGTCATATTGCGCTTAACTGTTTTCAAAAATCAACCTTATTTACACTAATTCGAGATATAAAATGATGTCTTGGGTCGAGTACCCCGTTTTACTGATACGCCCGAGGGGCTTTTGAGAGGTTTTGACTGAATGAGGCTGAGGGCTTGATTATGAGGCTATGATACGCCACGAGGTGGCTTGATATTAGCGCTAGGGCTAAAGGAGCCCCTCTGGAGTCTGTACACATCCCGAGTGAGCGCAGGTACCTACTGAGTGCAAGCGTCGAGTGCTGAGTGACGAGTGACTGAGAGGCATGAGTAATAGCGAGGATGCCCGAGGGCTGATAGTGAGTGATTGTGAGGCATGCTGAGTGACTGATTCTGAGTGATGATTTTCCCGAGGGGCGGTTTATGATACATATTTTGGCTTGGGTAGCTATTTATGATATATTTCATCTTTCACTAAACTCTTGGGCATTTTTCTTAAATTGTAGGAAATTAGACTTTTCAAAGGATTTTTAGTGATGTTGGCTTTTAAAGCATGTTGATTTTAATGTATACATTGTTGGAAGAAAGATTGTGCTTATTATGAATTTATGATTTAATCCTATGTGTTTCTTACTTCTTAAACTTGATTTATTTTCATTACTACTAAGTTTGCGTACTCACATTACTCCATGCACCCCTGCGTGCAGATACATGTGCTGGTACCGAGCGCTAGTTTTCTTCCCTCTTGCGGAGCCGGAGTTGGGACTTCGAGGTAGCTGTTCAACGTCCACAGCATCTCTTTTCCCATTGCTTGTTTTGTATTTAGTTCCTCGTTCTGAGTCTTGATGTATTATTATAGTAGGGTTATTTTTATACCACTCGTAAATGTTCATGATGGTTGACTCCAGGTTTTGGGGAAGTGTATAAACTGATTTATTTATTTTGGTGCTTTATACTGCTTAAGTGAAAGAATTTTCTGAAATATCACAACCGTTTTGGAAATTATAAAAATATTATGTCAGTATGTAATTGTTTGCTAGCCTAGTTCCATGTTAGGCGCCATCACAGGCGGCTAAGGATTTGGGGTTGTGAGATGTATGTTTTGATGACTAACATTCCATTGTTATGGCCACACATAATTCAATATTATGAAGGATATAAACCTATACTGATCACTACAAGAGTAACACGGAAGCCTCCTTTTCATGGTTGGTACAAATGCAATATTGATAGAGCATCAAAAGGAAATCCTAGTCCTAGCTCATTAGGCTTTTGTGTGAGGAATGATAAAGTTAACGTGGTCTATGCAAGGGTAGTAGACTTGGGGGTGACAACTAATGTGGTGGCTGAAGCTAAGGCTATTCTTCAAGGATTGGAATACTTTGTGGAGCATGATCTTCACCCTCTCATATTTGAGATAGATTCATTAGTGAGGAAGAAAGTGATAGAAGGGGAATGAGACCCTCCTTGGGTAATTGCAAATGATGTGAAGAGAATTATAAAGATGAAGAACAACTTCAACGTGATCTTTCAACATGTGTTCAGAGAAGGCAACATAGTGGCGGATTTTATAGCTAACATTGTGTTTTCTTTTGCAAGTACATCTAAGTTTCACTCATTCTCTAACTGCCTAGTGCAGGGAGGATGTTGATTAACTTAGACAAGTCTCAAACTCCTAACATTAGGTTAGAATAGCAAAGAGAAGAGCCCTAGACTGATGGCTTCACAGTATTGGAATCTGCACGTACCTATATGTTTCTTTTATGTATCATTCTATATGTTATTAAGGTACTTTCTAGTCCTATTAGCATGGTCACATGCTCATTATGAGGGTGCTTTGATAATGTACAAGACAATGTAATAAGCATGTATTGGATGGTGTAATTTATTCTACTTCGGATACGTTCAAATATTAAGGGAAAGGTTGAACCTGTTATGTTGTATCTCTAAATATTGTTGAATCATTTCTCACTGGTATTAGCATGGTTTCATGCTCAATCTGAGGATGGTTTATCAATGTCTACAATGATGTCGACATAAAAAATTCTGGAAGGGAAGGATCTGAGCTTACAAGATCACAAAAATGCAAAATTTCTAATGCTTGAGTATGACTCAAGCCTGGATTTTGCCTTGCAGGGCCTGCTTAAATCTAGCCCCAGCCTGGCCTTTTCCTTGCAAGGCCTGCCTAAAGACAGCGCCAGCCTGGCCTTTGCCTTGCAAGGCCTGCCTAAAGCCAGCCCCAGCCTGGCTTTTGCCTTGCAAGACCTGCCTAAAGCCAACCCCAGTCTAGATTTTTCCTTGCAAGGCCTGCATAAAGCCTGGTACTTTTACATGTTAAATTTGATGAGTGCGCATATGATTAATACTTTGACAAACTCAGTACACTCCATATGGAGATTATATAGTAGCTACACTTCGAAGACTGTGCTGGCTTCAACTCTGTGGTGGGGATGTTTGGAATTAATTTTAGCCTATGGACAGTATACCCTGGCGCCTGGTGAGACCTTGATAGGTGCTGCTTTTTATTTTCCAATGGAAATTGGATTCACATACACTGACGGAAGAAGGAAGCACTCAGCTTATTTTGTTGTAATAGCTAGTTCATTAGACTTTAGCTTTTCCATCTTTTTGGTAGCTAGTAGCTTCATGCAACTTCAATTTTTTGTTTGGACATCTTGCAAGATTTGGACCAATATTGGGATTTTATTTATATATTAGCCCCTAGGCAGCGTTCCTAGTGGTATATTTTCTATAAAAAACTACATTTATTTATCGGATCTAATCTGGGGACTTCGATATTATATATTGATGTCTCCTCGAATGTTAAAGAAGCTCGTTTAGGTGTTGTTCTAATCCCACCTTCTGGGGAAATCATAAGACAGACAATAAAATGATATCCCATTACTAACAATGAAGCAGAGTACGAGGTTGTGATTGCAGGTTTTGAACTGGCACGAGAACTCGGTATAATGCAAATTGTTATCAAAAGTGATACGCAGCTGATAGTTAACCAGATGTTGGGGAATTACATAGCTAGAGAGGCTTGAATGCAACAATATTTGGAAAAGGCACGAGATTTGATCAGAAAATTTCAGTCATGAAAATTCATGCAAATACCCATGGAGGAAAACATAGAAGCCGATGTACTAGGTAATCTCGAGTCTGTTGCATAACTAACAAATATAGAAAATGCTATCGTAATACATTTGTTTCATTTGGCGCTCGACGAAGATAAAAATGAGGTAAATTTTAGTACTTTGACTTGGGACCGGAGAAACGAATTTGTTTACTTTTGCAATACGGAATTCTACCTGAAGACAAGAAAAAGTCTCAGTTACTTCGTCGAAAAGCTGCTCGTTACTATTTGAGTCGTTGAAATCTATACCGAAAGATGTTTGGAGGAATTTTAGCAAGATGTCTCGGACCTTCTCAAATGGAATATGTGATGAGAGAGGTGTTACTATGAGTTTTATGAGCTTATCGAACGACATTAAAGACAGGCACGGGAGTGACTCCACTTTCACTTGTTTATGGTGTTGAAGCCATAATTCCAGTTGAGATAGGTGAACCAAGTACAAGATATACACAACCAACTGAGGAATCAAATGAGGAAGAGATTCGAATGAATTTGGATTTACTAGAAAAAACGAGAGAAACGACTCTAATAAGAATGGCGGCTCAAAAACAAAAATTGAGCGATACTACAACACGAAAGCTAATCTAAGATATTTATCCTCAAAAAATATTTTTAATCAGAAAAAGCAATTAGTGCAGGAAAGTTGAGTCCAAATTGGGAAGGCCCCTATAGGTGAGGCCTCGTTGAAAAGGCAGCATATGAGTTGTAAAACATGGAAGGCATGATACTACCATCAAATCGGAATGATGTTCATTTGAAAAAGTATTACTTCTAGGCAAAAGAAGTACTCATGGTCAAGTATCGCTCAGATATAATTTTATTTTATTCTTTTGAATCATACTAACAATTTTAGATGATAGGAAGAAAGATATCCCATACAAAATGATGATATTATACCTGAAAGACACGCGAAATACTGAATTATTTCTGGTCTAGGTTACAATCTTTCTGATAGGAAAAAAGGATTAAGCAATCATCATTAAAACGTATACCTCCTAGTCCCGTGTGTATTTTTCTTTATAGGGAATGGACCAAAAGGAAGAAACAATCCACTGCTCGAGATTTCATACTTCAAAGCTCTAACACTAGGGGGACCATACATATAGGCAAAGAAGACTAAGAGTCAAAACTCAGGGCTGAATCAACCTATAGCCAAAAATCGAGCTTGAATAAAAAACATTGAAGCAACCTTGAGAAGGTGTGAACTTGAAAGAAGGATACCATAAGGACACAAGATACGCTCCAAGTTCCTATGACTTTTTAAGTTAAGGTCAAAAAATTAGTCACGGGATAATAGACTCCGAATTTAAATTTCAAAACTTGTTACAAAGGAAGCAGTTATGAAAGTGTTGTATGCATAAATGTTGTACAAAATGTTGTATGCATAAATGAAAAATGAGGTACGAAATTTGAAAGTTGAAAGCATAAAACTTCCTCAAATTATTTTTTTTCATGTTAACTTCTTCTTTCATATATTTACACCAATATGAAGATGAGATGTCATCTTCATCTGCGTCATTTATAAATGGCTCCCTTTTATAAAAATTCGTGTTTATCAAAATCACAAAATATTAAAGAATTTTTAATAAATTCAAATTAAAATATCAAAGATTGAAACAAAAACTCAGATATCAAAACAAACGATGAAGGTAACCGAAACACATATATTAAACTTTGAGAAAAAAAAGAGGTGTTTGTTCGTAATCAAACCCCAAATCAGGATAGGGGTAACCAAAAACAACCATTTAAAAAAAATTCCCAACAAAAAATTCCAAACAAAACAACTAAAAAAACAAGGAGCATCATTAAAGGGAGCATCATCCATAGAAACATCAGTAATGGGAGAAGAAGTGAGAGCTTGAGAGGAAGAGGCTCGGACATTCGCTTCACCAGGAACAAGTCCATTCCCATCACCTCAGGACCCTCGCCCACAGTACAAGGAATAGAGCAAGAGACTCCAAGAAAGCAAACTATATCATAGATACGAATATTTTCCTACAAAAATGGATGGCTATTGCCAAGATACACTAATAGTTAATTCGCTTATAGTCGCAAAAGTTTTCCTACAAAGGGGATGGCTTCAGATCCCATAAGGAACGGCTTTCCAAGATGCACAACTCAGAAAAATTTTGTACTATAACCAACCTTAGCTGTTATAGCTTAGAAAATTTTTGTACTACAACAAGTCTAAATAACGACCACTCCAAATATTTCACAAAATAAAATTCGGAATTTAAATCCACATATTTATGCTTGTTAAAAATCTAATTTTCACCACCCAAATGGATTTGGTTTGTTGAACTAATATTTGAGTCACAGTTACTGACTCGAAAATTAACTTAAAAGCTTGAGAAATATTTTTTCAAAATTAAATAATAATTTTCGAGAACCTATTGGAGTTGAATGTTGAGTATTAGCCTATTATTTTTGAGGTAGTTGGTAATAAATTAAAATATGAACTATAAAATTGAAAAGTAAGGAGCGCAGTTATTTTTATGTGAAATTTTCCCTTTAAATAACTCGTTATAACATACTGATAATGTAAAAGTTGTTTAGGTGCATGTATTTTGAGTGTTTAATTAATTGCAGGATGATCATTTTTCTGCTATTAATTAACTTGAAATAAAAAGAATGAATGAAACTTGATGATTTGTACGTTCAGTTGGAGGGCTTCTAAATGCAACGTGTGGGAATGCGACGAAACTGATAATAGCAATTCTTGCTCTGACGCAACACAAAGTAGATGTAGTGAAATACTCCCTATTGGGATCTATACTTTCAAACCTTCTTCTGGTTCTTGGGACCTCTCTCTTCTCTGGTGGCATTGCTAATCTCTCCAAGCAACAAAAATATGATCACAAACATTTTACATACAAGGACCGGCCTTTCCATACATTCCAAAGAAATAACAAGAGGGAAATTTAGAAGTAACTCATATTTAGTATATCACAAATATTACAAAGGTTAACAGATAGCTTACAAGATCCTCTTACAACTACCACAAGGCTTCCTTTATGTAGGACTAGGAGGTTATTACAAGACAAGGTTATATTATAAAATAAAAATTTCTTACATGGCAAACCTATCTACAAGTGGGTCCTTTTTTTACATGTGAAGGGCCTTAGGAAAAGTAACTAAAAAGCTCCTGAAAATGTATGAAAGAGGTGAAATATACATGGTTTAGCATGTGAAACTTTGTGGGAGCGTGTGAAACCATGGAAGATAAGGTGTTGCATGTGACGAAGCATGTGGAGGCATGTGAAATCATGTGAAGGTTGGACCCGGATGGTTTGGAAGGTTGTGGAATTTTGTCTTGGCATGGGTAGATGATTTTTTAGGGTTTCTTGGTAGGTAATACAGGATTATGGTGAGATTAACAGGGATGATTATCTTCCATTGATTTTCTTGGTTTGTCTTCTAGGCATTGATGCGAGACTAAATTGCATAGTTTAACATGTGATATACCTTACATTTTATGGGCATTAATGATAAAATTACACTTGTTATGTGCTTAATGGAGTTATTTCATGTGTAGGTGAAGTGGATATGGAAATGGAGCTAAAAAGATACAAATACGTCGAAAAATACGCGAAAAGAGACACTAGGGCGATGGCCGGGCGACAGAGCCAAACACACTGACCCNCGAGTTTTGACGGGTTTAAGTGTTTTCTAATTGAAATAGAAGTCTCCTACACGGTTAGGGTTCACCCTAAACCTATAAATAGACTCCTAAAACACAACTACAAAGGGAGATTCACAGGGATACACAGAGATTCGAGTTTGGAGTGAATCGAAGGCAAAACATCCATTTGTACATATTTTCTTCCTTGCTTTGTAGTTTAATTATGCTAGTTGTTTTAGATTTTATTCTTATTAATTTGTTTAGCTAATTTCGTGTGGAACCCGTTGGGGAATAAACTTATTTTGATATTAATATAGCTTTGATTGGTTGATTAAACT
>MDKI01212939.1:0-12441 GCA_005239505.1 Nicotiana paniculata | reverse complement strand
AATCCTATATTACTTGTCGACCACGTACACTTGCGTGTGCATTGGGAAATCAACCAACATTCGTATCTCGCTTTCAGATGGAGCGAATGGAATTACCACCAGTCTCCGATGACTGGGCAGTACAGGCCTTCACTCAGGGCCTGAACGACCGAATCTCGATAGCTTTGAAACAGTTGAAGCAAAATTTGATCGAACACCCCGACGTAACCTGGGCAGATGTACACAACAGGTATCAATCTAAGATCAGGGTTGAGGATGACCAATTAGGAGCCCCCTCGGGATCAGTATACCCAAGCAGGCTCTTCGCCCAGGAGTCTAGGTTTACAGAAAGGGAACCGAGACCAAACAAAGAAAGATACCAACTATATATAGAAGATCGAAGAAATGCCTCGAGGCGCAACATACCCCGACGTGATCGAAGGATCGATCGAGGTAAAGGTTCCTGAGGACTCATGAGAAATACCGGGTTCGATAGGCACACTGGGCTGGTAGAGGCGCCTCGATTATCTGAGTATAACTTCAACATCGATGTCTCGGACATCGTATCAGCCATAAGTAATATCAAAGATACTAGGTGGCCAAAACCCATACTGTCAGATCATTCACAAAGAAACCCCAACTTAGTATGCAAATATCATGGCACTCACGGTCATAGGACCGACGATTGCAGATAGCTTCGAGAAGAGGTAGCCCAACTAATCAGCGAAGGGCACCTTCGAGAGTTCCTCACAGACCGAGCTAAGAACCAGTTTCGGGAAAGAGAGGCGAATAGAAAAAACGAACCAGAAGAAACTCAGCACATCATCCACATGATCATCGGAGGAGTCGACGTCCCACAGGGACCCGTTTTCAAATGAACAAAAGTATCCATCACCAGGGAAAAGCGAACTCGAAGCTACATACCAGAAGATGCTCTTTCATTCAGCGAAGAGGAAATCGAGACCTTGTTTCAACCTCATAATGACGCATTGGTAATTTCTTTCCTTTTGAATAAATTTCAAATTAAACGTGTACTCGTGGACCCAGGTAGCTCGGCCAACATAATCAGGTCGAGGGTGGTGGAGCAGCTCGGACTGCTCGATCAGATCGTGCCCGCCTCTCGAGTCCTTAATGGATTCAATATGGTGAGCGAGACAACCAAAAGGGAAATCATCCTCCCAGTTAGCATGGCCAGTAAAATTCAAGACACCAAGTTTCATGTCATCGAAGGTGGCATGAGATACAATGCCTTACTCGGAAGGCCATGGATACATAGTATGAGAGCGGTGACGTCAACCCTTCATCAAATGATGAAGTTTCCTACGAAGGACGGAGTGAAAATAGTGTTCGGGGAGCAGCATACAGCAAGAGAGATGTTCGCGGTACATGACGTGGCACCGGCATCGACACCCTCTACCTCGAAGGAGCCAAAAGACAAGCAAACAGCCAAGTAGCAACAATAACCTACATTTTCGAATGCACCCGAATGAGTGAATAAAGGACCGTGCCGCATCCTCGGAGCAAGCAATTGAAGCATATCGAGGCTCGAACCCTATCATTTCTAAGGTACAACCCTCTCCCTTTTCATTTATGTTTTATACTAACTTATTGCAGGTGTTCGATTGAGTGGAGTCAAAGCACCCTCTAGCTCGAAGACCTTGGGTTTTAAAGCATGTGTTGCACTCTTTTTCCCTTAGATCAGGTTTTATCCCAAATGGGTTTTACCGGCAAGGTTTTTAACGAGGCAACACCTATATGCTACCTAAGGAGAACTCAACAAATATTCAAGGCTTCTTTTCAATCAACCTCGAATACTGGGGGCAGCACCCTTGGAGGCTACCCTTTCGAAGAAATCAAGTTATGTCGAAGAAGGCCTCGACAGACCAATGTTGTAATGGACAAAACGGTCAAATGAACCGTGTCCATGTAGAATAGTCGAGCCCCTGAAGGAAAAAAACATGTACGCATGTATCAAGTATTCAAATAAGCATTCTTAGTCATCAAAATACTTTGTGCCTCAAAAGAAGTTTACTATTCTCATGAAACTGCTCAAGGGCCAAATACTCTCGAACACTCGAGGACTGTCATCAACAGCCAGCTCATCGAATCATCAAAAATTCAAGTTTATAAGACCTCAACGAGGAAATTTCGAGCTAGTAAGCCCTCCATGAGACGACATCAAATTTATTACCTCAACGAGGCAACTTCGAGCTAGTAAGCCCTCTATGAGGCGACATCAAATTATAAGACCTCAAAAAGGCATAACCCCGATATAAAGGCCAAGTCTATATATCCGAACTTGTAAGACCCCTAAAAAGGCATACCCTCGATATAGATGTCGAGGTCATCTCACCCGGGGACTAAAGACTACGGTCATATCGAAAAGGCTACGGCCAAATTAATGTGGCTCAGAGACGTCCGCCTGCCGCCATAAAACTAAAGGCCTTCAAATACTTCGAAAAGAACCGGTTAATCAAGCTACTCCCGGCATAAGCAAAATAGCTTCGATCACATCAGCTCGAAACAATAAAAAGGCTTCAAAACAATCAGCCTTCAGTAAAAAGGCTTCGAATATCAGCCTTCAAGAGAACATCCCGAGGTACTCAACCATCGTCACATATCGACTCATAATCGGGGTTCTCGTTTGAGCCGTCGAAGAGTCAGGCGAACACAAAACATGCCAAGGCATAATCAAAACTTCAAAAGTCTTTAGCCAAAATGAGGGAAAACTATATCCATACTAGAGGTCATATCGACCCAATCTTAAAAGAGCCTAAGGGCCAATGCGTAAGAGCCTAAGGGCCAGCCTAAAGAGCCTCAGGGCCAACATAAATAGCCTCAGGGCCAATATAAAGAGCCTCAGGGCCGATCCACGGAGCCTCAGGGCCGAGCTAAAGATCCTAAGGGCCAATATGTTGAAAACCTAAGGGTCAATGAGCCCGAGTCAAAACTTGCTTCGAGGATCGATCCCTAAACGGTCAGCTATTATCAATTACTCATCAAGCACAACCTAAGAGTTGTTTTCTCAAAGTCCAACATATCGGACTAATTATCGGCAAGCATCAAAACTCAAAACATAAACAAAGACACGAGCAAGTGGAAATTTATGTAAAGGGAAAACCGAGAGGTTTCTTTTTTATATGTAATGGTACAAAGATACAACACCCCCAGGGGAAGCCCCTTATACAAAGAAAGAATGAAAGACCTAGTCTATCTTCGGGGACTTATCCCCCCCCCCCGGGGGTTATGTCTTTGTCAGCCCCTCGGGACCAGCTCCCTCAACGGCCTTTTCCTCGTTATCTTCAAGCGTCAGCGTCGACATCAATAGAAATGAAGAACTTGGCGTCGATCTCATCCGCTTTGGCCTGCTTTACCTCTTCCGAGAGATTGAAGCCCTTAGCATGAATCTCTTTGAGGGTTTCCCTCCAAGATCTGCATCAGGCATACTTATTGCTCCTCCGCTATCTATCAGAAGCCCCCCCCCAGCTACATACGAGCTTCCGCAGCATATTTTAGATAGATGGCCACCTTCTTATCGGCCTTTGCTCGGACCTCCTCGGCTTCGGCCCGAGCGTCCACAACTTCGGCCTTCATCTTCAAAAGATCTGTTTCAAGCATAGCACTTTTGCTCGTCTGGATCGAGTTGATTTCTCTAGCATTAAGAAGTTGTATCTCGAGGGAAGAGGCCTTATCCAAAGCATTCCTTTTGACCGCAACATGAGCATCTATATGTGCCTTCAATTTGTTGCGTTCAGAATTGACCTGGTTGACTTCGCCCCGAAGGCGTCCCAGCGTCTCTTTCTTTTTCTGCAACTAATATACTGATACGTTAGTTTCCAAAGATGGGATAAGAAGCATGTGTTCTCTCAAAATAGAGGTTACCTGTCTCTCGAGGTTGCCTTCGTAATCATGACTTCGGTTCAACTCCGATCGAAGGTGTATTAGCTCTCTTGCCTTCTTGTCACAAAGGACCCTGAGAGATTCCTCCCCATTTAAGGCTTTATGCAACTTAGCCTAACAGCGAAGCAGCTCAGAATTGAGTTTATCGAAGGCCTGTGAGAAACAAAGTTCAGTTTAAAATAAGGAAGTACGAAGTTAGAAAAGTTATAATGACTTCAAAACTCACCATAGAGCAGCTGAGCTTCCTCAAAAGTCGATTTCACATCTACCGATTCGGTCTCATCGGCCCCGGTAGAGCAACTCGGGGCGCTCTGATTAGGCGGAGGCACGTCGGAGCCCATTTCCTTCGGAGTGCTCCCCGACATCTGAGGACCAGCTGCCAGATCGGGTAATGAAGGACCTTCACCCCTTCTCTCTTGTGAAACCTCTCCCTCGAGGTTAGGGTCCTCGAGCCCAGCATGCTCAACAACCTCGGGGGGCCTCCTGGTTTGAGCTACCGACCTAGATCTGTCCTCTTCACACACGTTTCCATCCATAAATCGACCAATGAATATAAGGTCTTCGTCACTGGATGCATCCTCCCCACGCCCCCGAGCGGGTCCTGCTTTGCTATAAGTATCCTCGTCCTCCGCGGATCTTTTTCTCTTATTGTCTTTTCCTGGATTGGAAGTCGAAGGTCTTTCCTCCTCCTCGAAAGGGGACGGCCTCGCCTCAGAAAACTCGATGATGCCTGCAACCAAGAAGTTAGTGTACGTAAAGTAAATCACTCCTTGATAGAAAGACTGCATAGCACATACCATGGTGCTTAGCCTCCCATTTGCCTTTCGACAAGTCTCGCCACTTGCGCTCATCATAAGTTGAAGAGGCCTCCAGTTTATGGGCCCAGCCCGCAAGATCGGGGACCTTATTTGGCATCCACGGGATCACTGCGGAGAAAGAAAGAAAACTTTTTTACGGAGTCTACCTACATCGAGAACAAAAAATAAAGTACAGCATGTCACTTACGTTTGAAATTCCATTTCTCAGGAAAGGGCAGGAACTCCGCAGGAATGATATCAACAGTCCTCACTCGAACAAACCGACTCATCCACTCTTGATCCATGTCCTTTTCATCACTGGCAATAAAGGGCTTGGTGGATCGGTGTCGTAATGTGATTAGACCTCAATAATGCAAAGGCCGATACAATATAATGAGGTGACTAAGAGTGAACTCGAGCTCAGCCTTTTCGGCGAAAATCTCATCATCAGCACGATCCGCCAGAAAGATGGATGGATTTGAGCCAAAGTAACTCGATATCTTTGACATAACTCAAGAACGAGTTGGTCGAGAGGACCCAACGTAAAAGGGTACGTATACACGTTCAAAACCCCCTCTACATGGGCCATAATATCTTCTTCCCGGGAGGCTACCTGCAGCATCACCTTTTCTCCCCATCCGCAGTCTCTCCTCACAGCTTCAAGGTGTCTCTGTTCTATTGATCGAATGAACCTCGATGCACGTTCTCGGTATCCCGGAACGTTTCTCTATCGTAAAGTCTTTCGTCGATACAAAATAGTTCGAGGTTAGCTCGCCAAATGCTGGCGGTGTACCACCGGTCGGGCGGGAAGCAAAGGAGGGACTTCCTTCTTTCTGATGAGTGGATGTAGACATAGTATCCATAACTCCTTCAAAGTAAGAGAGGGAGGTGAAAGCTCCGGAGAAAGCTTCAAACTGAGATGGCAAAAGAACTGGTGCAAGAAAGAATTCTATAGAGAAAGATAAATGTGCAAAGCAGTAAAGCTCTTAATGCAAGAGAAAGCAAGTATATATAAGAAGAGTGGCGACTATTCATTAATTTTGATAGCCAATCAGCTCTGACAAGGCAATTATGACTTTTGGGGAAATGTACCAATGGGGCGACTTCGATCACTTCACGGTCATGTCACAAGAATGATGTCACCACATAGTGTTCGAGGGATTGAGGAATCATATCGATACCTTTCCAACCCGACTAAGGGAAAGCATGTGTTCGAAATTAGAGCAGCCCGATCTCAAGGGTCCCTGTTACTCCAAGATCAACCTTGAAGGAGTTAAATTAATGTTTGATCTCAATTTTTGCATAAACACTAAAAGGCAAAACTTTGAAGACATTGAACGAGAAAACCCTTTGCATTCCAAAAATATATTCACAAAGGTGCATTTACAAAACTCCCACGTGGAGCCCACATACAAAAGAAGAACAAGTAAAAAGAACAAAAGTGACCTAGTCTGCATCGTCGCTGCTCCCAGAGACACTTGACGAGCCTTCGTCCGAAGTGATCGGAGCTGCCGACTCCTCTTCTAGGGCCTTCGCTTCTTCGATCTCGGCAGAGAGGTCAAAACCCTTGGCGTGCACTTCCTCGAAGGCCTGCCTCCGAGCCTCTAATCGAGCACGACCAAGGGCACTGGTCAACCTGAGCTCAGATTCTTCATAGATCTCTCTAGCTCGAGCATTCGCTGCGGTCCCATCTTCCCGATATGAGATCAAGAGTGCGTCGGCTTCATACTTGGCCGTGGACAGCGCGGCAACCGATTCAGCATGAAACGCCTTATACTTGTCAGCCTCCTCTCTAGCAACTTGAAGAAGACACTTAGTCGAGGTCAGCTCCTCCTGAAGAGTACCCCTCTCCGAGGCCATGCTATCCTTGTACCGCTTTAGCTCGAGGATCTCATCATCTTTGGCCATAATCTCTTCCAGAAGCTGCCCCGCTAAGGCATCCTTTCGCTCAATTTGTAGGAGCCGAATCAGGTAATAAACACCAAGTTATAATATCAAAGGGAAAATCTCATGAATACCAAACTACATGTTCGGCGAAGTTGGCCTGTTCGTGGAGCACTTTCTCCAACCTTGCTTGGAGGCCACTCAACTCCTCTTCCTTTCGGGCGAATAAAGTCTTTAGCTCATTCAACTCCGATGTGAGTTTATCGGAATCCTCCTCACGATGGGTCAGTTCGTCTCGTAGCTTGGAGAAAGCCTGGTCATACAGCATCGTGACCTGCAACACAAAGGGAAGAAGTTAGAAAAACAAAAACCAAAGTTTGAAGCGTAATAATTATGTCAAGAAAATACCCGTTTTTGGAGTTTCGTAGCCTCCTCGAGAATAATTGGGGCATCGAGATCGAGCTCCTCTTCAACACCAGCGAAAAAATCTCGAAAAGCATCGTTCTCTCCCTGGGATGCCCCCACATCGGGAGTCTCTTTGTTCTGGGCATCCCGTATTTGCCCTGGAGAAAACGACGGGCCTGATGGAAGATATCCTATGGCATCAACCTCTATCGGAGATTCCTCTCGCCCTCGAAGGGTCTCAGAGCTGGGTCCTCCAAATTAGCCAACCAATTACTCATAAGCACAATTTGTATCATGTTCAATGGTCGGCTCGGGGACTGCATTCAAACCCTCCTCTAGGGTTTTCTCGATTCGAGGTGAGACCGCATTGGGCACCTCTCACTCGGCATTCTTCTGCCCAGCAAACTTTGAAGCGTCAGCGCTTCGTTTTGCCTTAAGTACCAGTGGGCAATCATCATCGTCTTTGTCTTCGGCACGAAGATTCTCAGCAGCTGCCGGAGTTAGGACCGTTGCATCGGCCCTAGGCTTTCGATCCTTAGCCCTCTTTGGTTTCGGGGACTCCGTTGGCGTCTCTTTCTTTCTCTTTTTTCCTGTGGCAGGTTTTTGGGTCTCCTCTTCGCCAGGAGGAGGAAATCTCATTGAAACGACTTCCTCGAGGCCTGCGCAAGAGAAAAATATCAAACATACATCCAAGGAATCTATTTATGAAGAATTTGGAAGTGGTAGTGGTAGTGGTGAGGGCGTACCATGATTTTTGGCCTCCCATCGAGTTTTGGCCAAGTCACGCCAAATGCGTTTGTCATCTGAGGAGGTGGATTCTAAGAGTTTAACCCAGCCCGGGAGGTCCTTGACCCCACCGGGGAACCCACGGTGGTTGTGCAACTAAAAGGGAATCAATTCAAGAAAGAAAGGAATTAATTCAAAAGGGGAAAAGAGGGCATTTGGATGATAAAACATGCTTGGGGTAACGACACTTACGTCTCATATTCCATTCCTCAAGGAATGGCATCTTCTCGGCAGGGATGAGGTCTGAAGTCCTGAATCGAACAAAGCAGCTCATCCACCCCCGGTCTTTATCTTCATCGATGTTGGCAAAAAATTCTTTGGTAGAGCGACACTGCAGTTTGACTAGGCCCCCTCGATAGAGACGAGGGCTATACAATCTAATCAGATGATCGAGGGTGAAAGGCATCCCCTCAACCATGTTAGAGAAATATCTAATCAAATAGACGATTCTCTAAAAAGAAGGATAAATTTGACCAAGCGTCACTCGATATTGTCGGCAAAAATCGAGGACCACAGGGTCTATTGGGGAGAATAAGAATCTACCGGACCTAAGGTGAAAGGATACGTATACACGCTGAGTAAACCAGCTTTGTGCGTAGTTATATCCTCTTTCGTAGAAGGGATTTCCACTCGCACCGCCTCACCCCAGAGGCAATCTATTTTTACCTTCTTCACATTGGTCACTAGACTAATGTATCGAGACATGGGCTCACATAGGCCCGGTACCGAAGAGGGTTTATCAATTTTAAAATCGGAGGATGTCTCGAAGGGCCCAGGAATACACTCATCAATATAGGGAGGTGTTTTTGTTTTGCTCTTGGACGAGCGTGATGAGGAAGGGGCTTCCTCTCTTTGAGGGACCGTCTTAGATGTTTTTGCCATGGTTGTGATAAAATTTCAAAGCAAGAAGAGAGAGATGATGCAGAGATGAACGCAGAAAGTGGGTGAAAACGGAATGTTATTGATGAAGATTTTAAGATTTTAAGATGCTGTAAAAATGTAAAAGGCAAAGAAGTGAAGTATTTATAGAAGTCATCTAAGCATATTGGAGGAGTTGAAAAGGCGACCAATGGCGGGTCATGGGCTTTTCGAGAACCATGTTGACAAAGACCCCTATACAACCTTTCTATCACATCATTTAATGATCTCACGTGGCTGACGTCATAACGAGGATATCGAAGAGGCGGGAATTCAGGATCGTTTCTTATCATTTCATTCTAAGAAACGCGGGGACTATCTTTATACGGCCAAAATCGGGGAGCCCGATTTTTAGGCCGCTATGACACTCCATGCCCGACCTCGAGAAGCTCGAAGTAGAATTCGAAGTTTGACCCCGAGGTGCATCCCTCGAGGGAGCATATCGAAGGCTCACTGTGGTCAACCTCGGAGCAGTACAAATCGATGATCGTCATGGAAAGGCGGAAAATTCTCAAAGACGCGTGACTAGAGCTGATCATGTCTGTAAAAATAGTACAAGTCCTTACTGAACCATTATACAGCTGTACCAATAGCATTTCCTTGTCATGATTAGACGTGTACTATGTTGGGATCCCCCCCCCCTCCTCCTATATAAAGGGGATCCTTGTCATTTTGTAATGAGGATTAATATTCAATAACACAAAACATTCTCTGCTTTTCTTATCTAAGTGTGCTCAACAATTGTTCCACTGATTTATTGCTTTCCCTTTATTGTGTTCATTAATTGTTTTTCATTTATTGCTCGTTATTGGCCGCAAAAAGCTATCTCCGAGACCCTCAATATTATTGTTTCTCCATCGACTGCTCATTACTAAGCGTCTTCGTTCGACCTCGAGGCCTAGTTTCAGTGAGCTTGACGCCCAGCCTCGTGACGATTTTGGTTTGCATATCTTACTCTTCTGGCTCATACTTAGCATTTCCTATCTAATAACTAGTATTAAGATAAATCACGTATCTTTAGAACCACAAATCAAATATAATTGTCAATATCGTTTTCAAGGTAAACAACTTTACATGTGTTTCATCTTATGTCTGTTCTGATCAATGTAATTATGTAAAAGAAGTATAATGATCAACTAAAAGTATATATACCACCGTGCACAAGAATTAACACTAGGTATCTCGTTATGTCTTAATATATTTATTTTTCTTAATAGAAATTACTAGAGGAATATGAACCAAAAAAAAAGTGAAAGAGATAACTGATGTCTTTCCAACAGTATACAGAATCAGGATTTTATTTTTAATTTAAAAAAAGACATGAAAATCAGATAATCCGCAAACACTACTAGAAATCCGGAAAAAAACGACCACAAAAAGCGACCAAAGTTGGTCGCTTATTGGCCAAAAAGTGATCAAATAGCGACCAAAATGGGCTGGTCGATATTAAGTTGGTCCCTTTACCTTAGGGACCAAAGTTGGTCGCTAATTAGCGACCAACGTTGGTCTCTAAGGTAAAAGGACCAAATATTCCTGTAAAGAAAGTAGCGACCAACGTTGCTCGCTATATTATTTTAATAAAATAAATTTGGCGACCCACGTTGGTCTCCACATGTAAATTACGTTTTTTTTTATGTATTATTAATCAAAAAAGCGATCAACTTTGGTCTGTAAAGAAACTATTGTATTTTAAAATCTGAAAAATAGAGACCAAAGTTGGTCGCTGTATTATCAATTTTTATATTTATTTTTTTAAAATAAGCGACCAACTTTGGTCGCCATATTTCCAGAAATTATTTTTTTTTAAATTGAATAGCGACCAAAGTTGGTTGCTTTTTTAGAAATCTGGGTTAAATGGCGACCAAGGTTGGTCGCTATTGACCAGAAAAAAATTTAAGTAAAAAGCGACCAACTAGAGACCAAAGTTGGTCGCTTTTCTTGGTATATTTTTGGCAGAAACTGCCTGTTTTGGCAGCTACACCACCTACCAGCTTACCAAAAATCCTAAACAGGCATATTATGCCAACAACAATAACAATTAAAAGCAACAAAGTATAAAGTTCAATAGAACTAACACATTAAGCTAACAAAACTAAGTTAACGCTTATTACAAGCCCATTCGAAAACTAGTTCTATTGTCTAGTTCAAAGTATATAAAGTACTCAAGGAGTGTTCTTTCAGCATCCTCATCCGAAAGTTGGATTGCCTCGCCCGATTCATTAGGTGGCTGACTGCGTATGATTTCCCCACATCAGCTGTGAAGCGAACCTATAAGAAAAATTATATTGAATTAGTATTTCAAAATTTATATAAAAGTAAATCAAATACTTAAATAAAAGTAAAGAACTTACATGTATAGTCGAGGCTCGACCCTCGACCCATCTTTCTGAATCAGTCTCTTTGTTCTTCTTTACAATACGAGTTTCATTGAATAGCTCATCTTGCTTCATTGGCATCATAAAGCTGTCTGGTGGCTTTGATGATTATCCTCGTGGTACTATTACTCGGGATGAACTTGGATACAAAGAATAACTTGGATACAGTACCTGACAGGGTGTGTCTTTGATCAATTGTTGTTCTCATTAGCGACAATGATGATGAGAAGGCAACGGCATGTGTTTCAAATTGATGGTGTAGGTAGGATTTAACATTTCCTAAGTAGATAAAAGAGGAATTCTCTACATGACATGAAGCATCCTACTCTTCCATGAAAAATGTTTTACCTTTAATTCTTTTTATTAGCATTTTCATACTTTTGTCACTCAAATCATTGTCTGAATCCGAATAAATATCACCAATTCCATTAAGCTTTTACGGATCAGACTTGGAAGAAAGTTGAGAATAAAACTTTCTTTCGTCTTTGTCATCATAGAGTCTTATGATCCCCATTTTATGGGAACTGCCATGACCAACGGAACACATTCCATCACCATCAATCTTGTCACTCTCAATTAAACTTCTTTTCCTACCTACACCATCACTAATTGAAACACATGTCATTGCCTTCTCATCATCATTGTCGCTAATGAGAAGAACAATTAAAGGCACACTCTGCCGGGTACCGTGTCTTAGTTATTCTTGGTGGAAGTTCCATTGCATGTCTAATAAAGTCATCAACCCCTTCTACAAAATCCTCCCGCAATCTAAAACTCCAATACATAAACCAAAATTTCAATTCATATCCTAAAGGCTCAACTCATATCAACAAAAGTTCAACTCATATCCTAAATTTCAATTTATAAACTAAAATTCCAATACATAAACCAAAATTTCAATTCATATCCTAAAGGTTCAACTCATATCCACAAAAGTTCAACTCATATCTTAAAATTTTAATTTATAAACTAGAGTCCAATACATAAACAAAAATTTCAATTCATATCCTAAAGGTTCAACTCATATCCACAAAAGTTCAACTCATATCTTAAAATTTTAATTTATAAACTAGAGTCCAATACATAAACAAAAATTTCAATTCATATCCTAAAGGTTCAACTCATATCCACAAAAGTTCAACTCATATCTTAAAATTTTAATTTATAAACTAGAGTCCAATACATAAACAAAAATTTCAATTCATATCCTAAAGGTTCAAGTCATATCCTAAAATTTCAATTTATAATCTAAAATTCCATACCCTACAAGTTCGATTCACAAGAACAAATCATAAATCCTAGATTTGAATTAGTAGGGTTTAGGGTTTCTTCTTTTCAAATTATTTCTTCCCCAAATTAGTAGGTAAAACTAAATATTTTAGCTACTAACAATTATC
>MDKI01173260.1:0-45553 GCA_005239505.1 Nicotiana paniculata | reverse complement strand
TTTAGCCCATTTTTATTTAAATTATAACCAGTTTTAAACCCAACCCACCTGACCCAAAACCCATAAATAACCCAGCCCAAAACCCACAAATAACCCGTCCCAACCCCACACTTGATCTGAACCATTGATCAAATGAGATCAACGGTCCAGATCATTGTTACCATAATTAAACCTAATCACTACCCCCCTCCGACCCCTCATTCTCTCAGACTCACTCTCTCTCTATCTCTCTCTGTTACGCTCTAAGTTCTCTCTAGAAGCCTCCTTTGTCTTCTCTTCTCCGATGGAGTCCGGCCATATTCTCTGACTGGTTCTCTCACCAGAAACCATGGCTCTTCATCGTCTCATGGCTATCTGTCCACTTTGCACCAGTCCAGTGATGCTCTGGGGGATCTCAAGCGAACCTGGAGCGGTCCAACTCATCTCCCATGGTCCCATGCCACTTTCCGGCCTCCCCGGCCGTTTGAGTAAGTTTACAACCTGTTCCAGCTTAGGCCGGTGCCGTCTTTAAGGTTCTTCTTACTTCTTTGGGTTCCACGAAACCCTAACCCTATATATTTCGATTTATTCTAGATCTACTTTAGATCTATAGTATTATGAAGCTTTTCTATGTTTTTCCCTAAAAAAAATTTCATCTTTAAACGATCTTTCAATTTTAAAACTAGGGTTTCACAAACCTCTTTCAAAGTCGATTTTCCTTTACTTCTGCTTTAATGTTATTCTATGTTTTTCTTTGTTAATACACTTTGATTCAAAGATTCTTACGGAAAACCCCAATTTTTAGGTTTTTTAGTCCGTCTTTTTTGCTATGTTTAGCCAATCTGTATACTTCTTCTAGGCTCTCTATGTACTCTATGTTTCTTACTCTAATTCATGGTTAGGGTTCCTGATACCCTCTACCGACTCTGTGATGTTCTCTTCGAACCTATGATTATCTATGTTCTGTACTTATTTTTTGAATTGTTTCCCTTGATTGTGTGATACTTTCCTTGATTATGCCTGATTCCCTGTGATTTCAATTATAGTCGAGATTCCCTCGACTAATTTTCAGAATTAAACCCATGCTTTGTTTTGTGAATATGATATCAGTGTGTACTTTCCTTAATTACGTGTTATGAACCTGGTCTTTATTACACACTCCGTGATTTTACTACCCCTGTTATGGTAAGATCACTATATTTGAATTGGACCGTTTGAACTTGACTCCTTAATTAAAGGGAGTCCAGGCCTTTAATTGACACTGCTTGGTTATTATTTCCATAATTATGTTAGACTAATTATTCCTTACCTTATTTTCTTTATTCGTTTTTAGAATTATAAACACCCTACTCTCTTTAGCATAACAACCGAATAGATACACGAACACACACACAAAATAGCACTCATATTGATATGAACTCTCACTGGATTTGCTGTATATTCTCTCTTGTTCTTCTGCCTACTCAATCGGCTGAAAGCCAAGACTGAACAACTTATTGTTGCCCTATTGCTCTGCATACCACTGTCATGTTGCTCTACTTCTCTGCACCTTGATGTTCTATTCTTATTCCTAACTTGTATGTTTCTAGTTTAAGTTTATAGCATCCAACTCAACATGTTTATGTGTTCAGTATGTCTACCTGCCTATGTGATTCCTCTTTTCCTTTAGTCTAACATGTCTATTACTTTCCCTTATATGTTTCCATCATGAATCTGCCTGACTCCCAACACTATGAGCATGCACCCCCCCAATACTTAGTTATTATGTAAATCCTAATCCTGGACCTAATATGTGACTCTGTTTGACATCTGTCAATCTGATGTTGTTAGATTCCTGGCATGAACATTATGTGATAACTAGGTTTTGATTGTTTAAACCATATAGCACTAGCCTAAGGACTATTTGTGAGCAAGTCTGCCTCTACTATCTGACTTATTTGTCCCTCATTCCCCCTATCCCTATTTGTGTTTGCTTGCTAAGCCATGTATGTTCTGGGTTGCTGATTGTCCTATTTCTTTCTTCTGCAAACCATTTTTCATAAAACAAACTCTCATGTTGATTTCTGAAGCTATTTTTCAAAACAGTTATTTCCAAAAGCTACTTTTCAAACTCAACTCTTTTCTAAACTATAGGCACATCTCACTACTCTTAGTTCTAAGTTCAGCCCCCTTAGTGTGAGCACTGCCTTGGAAACCATTTGAGTACCCATTGAACTCTGACACACAAGGTTGGCATTCCACACTGAACTTACTCGTTCCTGGCTAGGGTACTTGGGTGTGAGCACTGCCTGGGGTCTTTTGAGATCCTTAGGAACTCTGACGCACCTAGGTTACACAAGGTCATGGCATATGGCATTGTTGGATCTGAGGACTTGGGCCTGCTGTTAGGCCTTCTATAGTGTAACTTCTTAGTTTCCTTATTTATGGAGTTTGTGCAAGGCTGGTCTGTAATAATTAATTGTAAAAACAGTATGGGTTGGATAGTGAAATGGGCGGGGGTTTGTGCATGCTTAGTATAATTATGGGTAGAACCATGCTATAGGATTTATTTTGTATATGTGTGCAATAGTTACCATGCTTAGGAATACTTGCCATGCATGCATTAGAAAACATGTTTTAGGCCTGCTTATCTCAGCATCTTTACCATACTCATGCCTCACTTAGAAATCCTGTTCGTAGTTAAATAACTATAAAACGGTTGTTATAATGTTGTTGTTTTGGCATCTTCACGATCGCCATGTCTAGAAATCTTATTTTAGGTTAAAAACATTAATCGTCAATATTTTTATTAGAAATCATGTGCTAGGTTCAACTTAACTACGCTTTTGTATTTCTTATTTCGAGTCAAAAGATGTGTTAATAAGTAAATTCCGCCCTAAATAATAATAGATTCTGATTTCTGAAAACGTTTATGCATTTAGAAAAGCATGCGTAGGTTTGCATCATTCCACGCCCTGTATGCATTTAGATATCCTGTTTTGTAGGACACTGCATTCAAATTAGTCTAAATAGTCACTCCTTTACCATGATTAAGTCTAAACAGGATAACTGGAGTTTGTTAAACCCCCCTAGGCAAGCCTTAGGCATTAAGTTTATTAAAACTGGAAAACTCTCTCTTTGTATTGTCTGGCTAATTACAGATCAGAATTCTTAGTCTAGAATTGGTAAAAAGATTTCTTCTGAAACTCAGTAATCAGACTGCCCCATTATTGTATTCTCACTTAGACATCTTGCCTTAGGTTCTAAAATGCAAAAAACTCTATGTGTTTGAGTCGTGCTAGTTATGTGTATCAATTTGTGGAGGAATTCATGAACCCCATATTTGCTCCTGTGTCTCCCCTATACTTGCAGTCCTAAATGTTTTATTTGTTGCTTAGAATTTGTCCTTTAAACCTAGGGGTTCTGCCTAGTACCTACCCTTTATGATAGTAGTCCTAAATTCCTCCAGGTCTGATAAGATGGGACTAGTAATAGCACGCAATAGAATCCGTGACCAACATATGCTTTAATTACCTTCACGGGGTGGGAAGGGTAGAATATGGATATGATGACCGGTGCGCTAATAACACGTGTAGCCCCTCTTCGAGGAGTGATTACCAGGTATTTCATTGATGTGATCCGTATTACTTTAAACCTAGGATATTTTCTCAAATGTTTACTTCTAATTCCCTTTAAACTTTCAACAAAACTTCTATACTTGTTTGAAATCCCCTCTTATGTGAGCCTTGCTTGTTATTTGCTTATTGTTTGAATTCACAGAAATCATTTGGCCGGGACCCACAGTTGTGGATCCTGAGGGGTGCCTAATACCTTCCCCTTGGGATAACTTCAAGCCCTTACCCAATCTCTGGTAATGCAAACTAGTTCATGAGTTAACTACTCAAGTGCCCTAACGCACCATAAAATCGTTAGGTGGCGACTCTTCCTTTAACTACTTCCTTCCAAAGGAGTTGTCCTAAGAATGTCAAGGACCCGATCTCCGCGAGGAAATAAAGGGGGCGCGACATCCGCAATAACCCCCTCCCAAATTATAAGGGCGGAGGTGTCAATGTGATAGAAATAGATGAAGAATGGGACCCAGAAGGGTCAATCGGGTTAATCAAAGAAGGTGATGACCCCAAGAAGCCAGCAGTTACACTCAATCCCATCATAGTGCAGACACAACCGTCAGGAGAGGCTGAGGTGACTACCTCAGTCCCGTTCAAGTTTGATATATCACCACCTGTAGATACGCCTGCACCATTCGAGGTTGAAATAGCACCACCTGTAGTGACTCCTGTTCCATTCGAAGTAAAGGTAGCCACACCAATTACACTGACAGTATCAACTACGCTGCCCTTCAACACTAATGTCGTGCCCTGGGATTACGTATCCGAAGCTAGAAGGAAGGGAAAGGTCAAGGTAGAAGAGGCTGGTGCTGCAAAGGGGATGACCAGGATGGGAAGGATCTACACGCCCGAACACTTGGGAGAATCCAGCAAACAGACTTCTAACAGGCCTCTCGTTATTGAGACAGGACCAGATGACCTCTGGAGAAAGGTGCAAGCCAGGGAGTACTCAGTCATAGATCATCTGAACAAGACTCCGACCCAGATATCTATCTTATCACTGCTGCAGAATTCAGAAGCACATAGGAGCGCTCTGATGAAAGTCTTGAATAAATCTTATATGCCTAACAACAACACAAGCGGAGAGATGGCTAACATAGTGGGGCAGGTATTAGAAAGTCACAAGATTACTTTCCATGAGGATGAACTATCACCTGAAGGATTCAGTCACAACATGGCACTTCACATTACCGTGCAATGTGAAGATTACTTCATTACCAGGGTTCTGATTGATGGAGGGTCCAGCCTTAACATTTTCCCATTGACAACACTAAAGAGGTTGGGCAAGGGACTGTACAAAATACGAGAAGGATCCATGAATGTAAAGGCTTTCGATGGGTCTCAAAGGTCCACCATTAGAGAAATCAGTCTCTGTCTGTAGATGGGGCCTACATAGTTTGAGTTTGAAGTTCAGGTGTTAGATATATCCGCGTCCTATAATCTGTTACTAGGACAACCATGGATACATGCAGCTAGGGTTGTGGCCTCAACTTTGCATCAGGCGGTAAAATTCGAGTGGAATCATCAGGAAGTCATTATCCATGGGTATGGGAGCAACCCCATCTACAGCCGCCAGGCTATCCCGGTAATTGAAGGTAGAAGAAGGCTTGGTGGAGAAACTTACCACCACATCGAACGTGTCAATGCAATAAACAAGGATAAGTGGTGGAGTAGTAAGATTGAAAGCATAATGAATTGGAGCGGATACGAACCTGGCAAGGGTCTCAGTAAGAATATTCAAGGAATTTCCAAGCCAATACGACTAAAGCGCCACGGCACTACCTTTGGACTGGGCTACCAGTACACTTGGAAAGAGTATGATGACTGGACGCCACCATGGCATGGTCCTTAATATCCATTGGAGCAGCCCATACTGCATCTGGAAAAGACTTTCCAGCAAGCCGACGTCATAGGGGGACCAGAGGAGGAAGAAGCATTAGCAGCCTTAAGGAACTTATTCTTGGAAGACGAGGATATGGATTATTGTGTCATCGTTGAGGAGGAGGAGGAGGAAGGCCCTACCATCCAAGCTGTAAGCAAGGGATCGTTCCTCAGAAACTGGACTATCAGACCATCCAGGGCCCGACGATTTCCAGGGTAGCAAGGCTGAACATCATTTTTTATTTTACTTTCCAATAAAATGATTTCTCTTTCTTGCATTCTGTTTTAAATAAAGTTACCAATGTTCCGAAACGTTTGCTTAAATTATTGAAAATCACTTTTATGTTTCAATGAACCATTATTTATTGTTATCATTTTTCTCTCATATTTTTATCTATACAGCATTACTATTCCCTGTCTTGATGAACCAATGACTGTGACATGCAATGAGACAACGCAACAAAAGGATAGTGATTCAGAAGAAGAAGATATCATACCCAAGGAAATCATCAGAAAAGTAGAGGACTTTGAGAACAAGCCTAAGTCCAATCTGGACGAGACCAAGGTTATCAACTTGGGAGATTCAGAGACTGTCAAAGAAACCTGCATCAGCATCCATCTGTCACTGCCAGAGAAAGAAGAGTATACACAATTCCTGAAGGAGTATGAAGACGTATTTGCATGGTCGTATGATGATATGACCGGACTAAGTACATCTATCATGGCTCATAATTTTCCCACCAATCCAATGTACCCACCGCTGAAGCAGAAGCTCCGGATGTTCAATCCTAACATGAGTTTGAAAATCAAGTAGGAAGTCACCAAACAAATCAACGCCAAGGTCCTCAGGGTGGTTGAATAACCAACATGGTTAGCCAACATCCTGCCAGTTCCATAGAAGGATGGAAAGGTCAGAGTTTGCGTCGATTACCAGGATCTCAACCGAGCCAGTCCAAAAGAAGATTTCCCTTTTCCAAACATACACATCCTAATCGACAATTGTGCCAAACATGAGCTCCAGTCATTTGTGGATTGCTTTGCCGGTTATGATCAGATCTGCATGGACGAGGAGGACGCTGAGAAAATGGCTTTCATCACGCCGTGGGGAGTATACTATTATAAGATGATTGCATTCGACCTAAAGAATGTTGGGGCCACTTACATGAGGGTTGTGGCTACTATCTTCCATGACATGATACATAAGGAGATCGAGGTATATGTGGACGATGTCATTATCAAGTCCAAGAAAGCCATAGATCATATCTTAGATTTGAGGAAGTTCTTCAACAGATTGCGGAAATACAACTTGAAATTAAACCCTATAAAGTGTGCATTCGGGGTTCCTGCCGAAAAATTGCTTCGGTTCATCGTCAGCCAGCGAGGAATAGAACTTGATCCATCAAAAGTTAAAGTCATCCAGGAGCTGCCACCACCAAAGAAAAAGAAGGATGTAATGAGTTTTCTGGGACGGCTAAATTACATCAGCCGGTTCATAGCCCAGTCCACAGTCATATCTGAACCAATCTTCAAGATGTTAAAGAAAGACGCTGCAACCAAATGGACCGAGGATTGTCAAAAGGCCTTCGACAGAATCAAGGAGTACCTATCTACGCCACCAGTTTTGGTTCCACCAGAGCCAGATAGACCCTTATTACTCTACCTCGCAATACTAGATGGAGCTTTCAGTTGCGTTCTGGGGTAGCATGACGAGACAGGGAGAAAGGAACAGGCTATCTATTATCTGAATAAGAAGTTCACTCCATATGAGGAACGGAATTCTCTACTGGAACGTACCTGTTGCGCTCTAACCTGGGTCGCTCAGAAGCTGAGGAACTACTTTTGTGCCTACACAACATACCTCATATCAAGGATGGATCCCTTGAAGTATATCTTTCAGAAACCAATGCCCACCGGCAAACTGGCCGAGTGGAAAATCCTGCTAAGTGAGTTCGACATCGTCTATGTGACTCAAAAAGAGGTCAAGGAATAGGCACTGGCAGATTATCTTGCTGAAAATTCTGTGGGAGGAGAATACGAACCTCTGAAAATGTATTTTCGCGATGAAGAAGTATTGCTCGTATGAGAAGACATCGTTGAATCCTATGATGGCTGGAGGATTTTTTTTGACGGAGCAACAAATTTCAAAGGAGTTGGCATTGGATCCGTCTTAGTATCGAAAACTTGCCAACATTACCCGGTATCCGCTAAACTCAAATTTCCCTGCACCAACAACATGGCAGCGTACGAAGCCTGCATCCTAGGGCTCAACATGTCCATTGACATGAATATTCAGGAGCTAATGGTAATCTGTGACTCAGATTTGCTTATACAACAGGTACAAGGAGAATGGGCCACCATGAATTCCAAGATACTGCCGTATCTGCACCATGTGCAGGAATTGAGAAAGAGGTTCACCAAGACAGAATTTCGGCACGTCCCCAGAATTCAGAACGAGTTTGCCGATGCACTGGCCACTCTATCATCCATGATACAACATCCAGATAAGAACTTCATTAATCCTATTCCAGTAAAGATCCATAGCCAGCCGGCGTATTGTGCCCATGTTGAAGAAGAAGTAGACGGAAGACCATGGTTCAACGACATCAACGAATACTTGGCAAATGGAGAATACTCGGAGCATGCAAATCATACCCAAAAACGTATGCTTCGGAGATTATCCAATAGTTTCTTTCACAGCGGAGGAACCCTGTATAGGAGAACTCCTGATTTGGGATTTCTAAGGTGTGTCGATGAAAAAGAAGCTTCTAAACTACTTAAAGAAATACATGCCGATACTTGCGGCCCGCATATAAATGGTTTTGTTTTGGCCAAGAAGATACTCAGGGCCGGTTATTTCTGGATGACCATGGAAACTGACTGCAACCAGTACGTTCGGAAGTGCTACCAATGCCAAGTACATGCAGACATGATAATAGTTCCACCAAACGAGCTCAATGCAACAAGCTCACCTTGGCCATTTGCCTCCTGGGAAATGGATGTCATTGGACCGATCGAGCCTACCGCCTCAAACGGGCACAGGTTCATCCGGGTAGCTATTGATTACTTCACCAAATGGGTAGAAGCAGCATCTTACAAAGCAGTGACTAAGAAAGTCGTGGCAGACTTTGTTCGCGACCGGATTGTTTGTTGATTTGGAGTTCCAGAATCAGTCATCACCGACAATGCTTCCAATCTCAACAGTGATCTCATGAAAGCAATGTGTGAGACTTTCAAAATCAGACACAACAATTTCACAGCCTATAGGCCTCGGATGAATGGAGATGTAGAAGCCGCCAATAAGAATATCAAGAAAATACTGAGAAAGATGGTAGAAAATCACAAACAACGACATGAGAAGCTGTCATTTGCCTTGCTGGGATACCGCACCACAGCCTGCACATCAACTGGGTTAACTCCCTACTTGCTGGTTATGGTACAAAAGTCGTTATTCCTGCTGAAGTAGAAATTCCTTCCTTGAGAATCATACAAGAAACTGAGCTCAGCACCGTATAATGGATAAGGAACTGTTATGAGAAATTATCCCTCATAGACGGAAAAATAATGAACTCAGTATGTCATGGGCAACTCTACCAGAACAGAATGTCCAGATCCTTCAACAAAAGAGTCAAGCCCAGACAGTTCACACCAGGGCAACTGGTGTTGAAGAAGATCTTTCCGCATCAAGATGAAGCCAAAGGGAAATTCTCTCCCAATTGGCAGGGTCCTTACATGGTCCACAGAGTACTGAAAGGAGGAGCTCTCATACTCGCGTAAATGGATGGAGAAGTCTGGCCAAAACCAATCAACACATATGGAGTTAAGTGATACTATGTGTAGCTCTATATGCTTTTCTCGAATGATGTAAATTGAACTACGTTCGACCTGATTCCCATTTAAGAGGAGATACGTAGGCAGCCCTGTGGGTTTAGAAACAATTCAATAAAAATATTATTTCCCCCATAATCAGAAACTGGGGCAGAATTTTAAGGAGGACCCTCAAAATTCCGAAGCAAGTTCAGTCGATCGCAGGATGTACAACAGTCGCAGATGCCAATTAATCTAACTGGGGCAGAATTTTGAGGAGGACCCTCAAAATTCCATAGCAAGAAAAGTTGCAATGTCTTGGATCTTTTCACGATCATCGGTTCATCTAAATTTCTCAAAATATATTTTTCACTATGTCTTTACAAAACTATGCATGTTTGCTTGTAAGGTAATTATGTTTAGCCAAACGCTACCCCGACGATTTAAACCGAATCTTTAGGCCAGGAAAAATAAATCTGGCAAAGCCAGCGGGGATACGAACCAACCTCCCCTTTTACAGAACTCACAATTTTTCTTTGGATGCAGGGACAAAGGATAAACATGCCACAAAGTCACAATCCTCACAACAAACGCAATACCAAAATCTACTACCAGCTAGGAAATTCTGCTACTATCTGCTCTCTTTTTCCTCTGCATAAGGCTAAACGTTGCCTTCCCTTATATAAGGCTAATATCTGCCTTCCACTGCATAAGGCTAATGTCTGCTTTCCCTTGCATAAGGCTAAACGCTGCCTTCCCCTGCATGAGACTAAGCTCTGTTCCATCTCTACTTTCCCTGCATAAGGCTAATCTCTGCCTTCATTTGCATGAGACTAGTCTCTGTCTCCATATCTGCATGAGGCTAAGACCTGCCTCCATATTTGCATAAGGCTAATCTCTACCTTCATTTGCATGAGACTAATCTATGTCTCCATATCTGCATAACGCTAATCTCTATCTTCATTTGCATGAGACTAAGCTCTGTCTCAATATGCACCTAAGCTCTGTCTCAATATCTGCATAAAGCTATTGTCTGCCTTCATTTGCATGAGGCTAAGCCCTGCCTCCATATCTGCATAAGGCTAATCTCTACCTTCATTTTCATGAGACTAAGCTCTATCTCCATATCTGCATAAGGCTAATCTCTGCCTTCATTTTCATGAGGCTAAACCCTGCCTCCATATCTGCATAAGGCTAATCTCTGCCTTCATTTGCATGAGACTAAGCTCTATTTCCATATCTGCATAAGGCTAATCTTTGCCTTCATTTGCATGAGGCTAAGGCCTGCCTCCATAGCTGCATAAGGCTAATCTCTTCCTTTCATTTGCATGAGACTAAGCTCTGTCCCCATATCTGCATGAGGCTAAGCCCTGCCTCCATAATCTCTGCCTTTACTTTGCATAAGGCTAATCGCTGCCTTCACATCTTCATGAGGCTAATCTCTACCTCCACACCTGCATGAAGCTAGGCTCTGCCTCTAATTTACATTCTTTCACTGAGACTAAGTGCTGTCTCTCAATCATTATTTACTTTGCTCTCTTTTCGGGCTAAGCTCTGCCCTCGGCTTCACAAGACTAAGCCTTTTCTTACTGATTCTAACGCCATACTATTGCGTCTCATGGGCTGAAATATCGCCAACTTTTCCAAGGGCGTCATTGTCTAAAGGCATCATCCTCGTAGCCGGAAGACACCATGTCTTGGCCTGAGGATCTCTCAAAATTTGCATATCATTATTCAAAGGCGATAGAGTTCGGAGGCACCATCTTCATGGCCCGGGAACATCATTTCTTGTCCTGCGAATCTCTCACTGATCAACTCATGGCCCAGGACGTCATGTCCAAGGACGTCATCTTTAACCGTCCAAAGACAACTTCCATGGTCCGAAGGGAATCTGCATCATGTTTAAATTTTTGCACAAATATATGCTCGTAGTATCTTTTATTTGCAGGTGACCTGGCCAGCAACTTCCATCTCAGCAAGAGCGATCTAACTCCAGTTCCTCTGACTATACCAAACTTGACCACTCCCATAAACCATTCCTTCACTAAGATATTGTGTCCATTTCTTAAAATGATTTTGCCGGTATATTTCACCGATGAATCCAGAACTACACACGACCTGAATCCTATAAAACTAGGGATATGTAGGCAGCTCAGAAGCTAGAGTACGGCCTAAATCCTTCCAACCGTTTCGCTCGGTCAAAATTGGCCATCATATCTTTATCCGACAACTCTTTCATCCTTTCCGGGTGAAGAAGGGCAGCTGTTGATGCCCAATTTTTCTTAAAATAATTTTCAAATTGTATATATACCTTCAAAATCATACATTAGTATCAACTGGTATTTTTTACAATTTTTCTACATTTTTATTAATTTGTTCAGTATTTTTATTTCTAATAAATAATTACAAAATTGCATCACAACCCATTTCAAAGACATTTCTTGATTTAATTTATTATTTATGGTCCTATTAAGTCCAAATTATTCCATAAATAGCCAAATTGACACATTTTGGCTATAGTTGCAATAACTTTGCAATTATAGCCCATGCATATAATTCTGTACTATTTTTACTAGAAATTAGTCTTTTGTACTTTAAATACTAAATAATCGTTCTCAAAATATTTCTATGCATGAAATTCATTTTTTATAATTAGTAATTATTTTGTAAATTAGTTTAATTAATTTGTTTGGGTATTTAACAAATGGTCCTATTTTTATTTCAATTATAGCCTATATTAACCAGCCCAAATGCCTAATTAAACTAGCCCAATACACCCAGGCCCAAAATTCTACCCCTAACCGACCCAACTCTTGCTAAATCTTGGCCGTTGATCAATTTTGATCAACGGCCCTGATTAACCCTTTCTTAATTTAACCTAAACGACCACTCCCAAACCCATCACTTCTCTCACACTCCGCCATCACCCCTTTCCTTTCTCTCTCAAATCCTCTCTGACCTAACCCTAAATCTCACCTCGCCGTCGCTTTCCGCCGTTGACTATGGTGGATTCTCACCATCCTCAAGCCTCTAATGGCTCTCCTACGCCGGGTTTCTGCTATCTTTGAGGTCCTCAAGGGACTAGTCCACTTATGACTTTGACCCCTCCTGGCCTGTCACAAGCCTTCATGGCTCGATCTCCAGTAAGATCTTCCTATTTTTTTGGCTAAACCTATGGTTTCTAAACCGATATCTTCATCTTTGGGTTATTTCCTCGAAACCCTAATTTCGTCTCTTAAACTTCTCAGATCTGTACAGATCTGAGATGATCCAAACTTATTCCATGTATTTTCTTATGAAAACTTCTGATGTTCAAACGATGTTTCATTTTTCTAAAAACTAGGGTTTCTTGAAAACCTTTACTTCAAAATGTTCTGATTTTAGATGTTTAATCCTTTCTTATGTGTTTTCGACTGCTTTTTGTTAAGTTTTTCTTAACCCTAATTAGTTATGATAAAATCACCAATTTTTTGGCACTTTGTTTGGATTCTGAAGTTCGTCCTTGATTATTTTCTACATGATTTTGCTATGTGTTTAACTCTCATGATTTCTTCTTCGTTTAATTTGAACGCCTTGTGACTTTACCCTAGTATGTCTATTAGGGTTTCAGATTCGATTCTTTCTGTTTATACTCGATTTGTCTGCTTATTCTTGGAAACCTATGTTATTTTTTTCTTAAAATCAATATTATGTCGATTCTTTGATTCTCTGGTTTACTATGGTGATACCTATGTGCTGATTTTCTCAATTATTTCCATATTTTACAGCCTTTAATTATTTCTTACCTTATTCTCTGATTAACCGTGTTGTTTATTGATTCTTACTAGTTATTTACTTAATTGAACCTTTGTGTATTTACCCCTAATTACCTACTTTGTACCTAGATTATTTGATTTCTTTCCTTAATTGTTACCTGCTCTTTACCGTTGGTAAATTACTCCCTTAATTAAGGGGAGTCTTTACTGGTTTTGTTCTTAACTGATTATGTGATTCTCCAATTACTGAACAATTGATTTTTTACCTTATTTACCTAGCTCTCGTCTATTATATATACTTCATTCTATCCTCACTACACACACGAACACTAGTTCAGCAATTCTCTCTTACACTTAAAAGCTTTCTGCTCTTTCTTGTTACTTGCAACTCTTACTGAACTAGACGGCTGTAAGCCAAGGCTAGTTATTGCACTACAATTGCTCTATATTATGTGTCTGCTCTCCTTAACTGGTATGTTCTGATTCAATTTCAAGTTCAAAACTCTATGTGTTCTGTTACTGCTTTAGTTCACTGATTTCCAGTCTTGTTCCTGTTTATTATTTGGTTGTTCAATATGTAACTAGCATGCCATAAATCACTGTTTCACTTAGCATGTATGCCTTATGTCCTGTCCAACTTGATTAACATGTTTAAGGACTTGCCTATTGCTTTCTCTAGTCTGCTTCAATTTGACTCTGCTCATGTATGTCAGCATGTTTGATTGTTTGCCTATCTGCTTATTTAAATTCTAGTTATAATCTGCTAGCTAAGTAATCTAATGCCTCTAAGTAGTTCGGGTTCTATACTTATTGTCCAAAATACTATATTCCCCACATATCTGTTCTGTGATCTATGCCCTATGTATGTATCATTGGTTATATGACTAAACCCATAAACTCTTAAAAGCTTTTGTGCTTCTGATGTTATGTGTTTCACTATGTGTGTCCCCAATTCCTAATATCCCTGTGTGAATTCTGTTGTTAAGTGATGTTGAACCTGTTTGCTCTGTAGTTGATCTGTTGCTTGCTGATTTTTCAAAAGATTACACTTTTATTTTCAAAATATTTTATTACTAATCAGCTCCTTTTCAAAAACTCCTTCATTTCTTGAATCAATTCAATATTTTTTTCATATCAAAACCTTTTCAAAACTATGTCAAGCACTCTCACTTTACTCCTAAGTCCCTAGGTTCTTCCCCTCTAGTGTGTGTACCGCCTTGGGATCCTTTTGAGATCCCTCTGAACTCTAGCACACTAGGACTGGCCCTTCCACACTGCACTTACTCGGTTCTTGTTATGAAAGTTTGGGTGTGAGAACTGCCCAGGATCCATGGGGTCCTTAGGGAACTCTGACGCACCCAGACATGAAAATGGCTATGAAACTTTTGGCATTTGAGGTTATGGAAGGTTTTGTATTCTCAGGATACCTTTGGGCTTGATTCAGGCTCCCTATAGTTTAAATTCTCCTCTATTTATTTATGTAATTCATTCAGCTATTGGCCTGTAATAATTATTTGTAAACAGTATTGGGATGGATAGTGAAAATGGAGAGGGTAGCTGTATAATACTTTTGATATTATTGGGTAGAAAGCATGCCTTGGGATTTACATTCTATGTATTTGCATTAGACTCCATGTCCTAGGACTAATGTGTTCATCCAAATCATGTTAAATATTGCATTAGATATCCTGCTCCTAAGACTGCACATATACTATTTCAACATATCATATGTCACTAGCATATGTTTTAACGTTGTATCAGTCTATCACTTAGAGATCTTACTCCTAGGACAATAAATAATATTGACATAAAATTGTCACGTTTGTATGCATTTAGAAATTATGCCTTAAGAATTATGTCACTCTTGAGTGCATTTAGAAATCATGTCTTAAGAACTCTATGCATTTAAAAATCATGTCTTTAGAATTCTGTCACTCGTTTCACTACACCTAGTTTAACTAAGATTAAGCAATTGACCATGAAAATTTATAAAAATTGTCTCTTATACAGATGTTGTACTTCTGAATAAAAATTGGTACAAATTCCCTTTTTAAGTCTTCGTCACCTAGAGCAGCATGTTGTAGGTTAAAACGACTTCTAAACTGTTAAACATTTCCTATAATTGTGATCGCATACCGTCCCACGCCTAGGCAAGCCTTAATTAGTTTCTATAAAATTTGAAACTGCTTTGATTGTGTGTACTGATTAAAGGCTAACGGGTTTAAAATCAGTAGGTAAACTAATTAGGGCCCTGTCGTTAAAGTTTGTACGAAACAATGTTGCATATTCCTGTGCATTGATGTCACTTAGGTATCCTGTCTTAGGATCCTTTTTCTAATAAAACTGCCTTTGTGTGTGTTTAAGACGCGTTGTTTATTTGCATTATGCGTGGAGGTGAATCTGAGCTTTTTTAAATACTTTTGTCACTTATCAACTAGTCCTACTTGTTTTTGCATGTCGCCTAAAATTTTCCTTTTTAGCACCTTAGGGTGTTGTCTAGAACTTCCCCAGACTTAGAGGTCCTAAAATCCTCCAGGACTACAAGGAAGGACGGGTAACAGCACGCTTAGAGCTCGTTAAATAAAACCCTCTTAATAACTGCTAAGGGGTGGGATAATGGGTAGAAAAGGATATGATGACCTGTGCGCTAATGCAACGTGTAGCCTCTCATTGAGAAGTGATTATCGGGCATTGCATATATGTGATCCTATAGGATAAATAACTTAGAACCTCCCTTATTCATTACATATGTGTGCTTAGACTGATCATCTATTAATACCTTTATTAGTTTACATATGTGTGCTTAGACTGTCTACTTGCTTCTTGAATAATTCATGAAATAGGTTTGGCCGGGACCCACAACTGTGGACTTTGAGGGGTGCCTAACACCTTCCCCTTGAAGTAACTTCAAGCCCTTACCCAATCTCTGGTTATACAATTAGTGTTATAAATGACCCGTAATAGGTGCCCTAACGCACCTTAATTCGTTAGGTGGCGACTCTTCGAACTCCTTATACCCCTTTTCCCACAAGGAAACAAGTTTTCCCAATAATGTCAAAAACCCTGACCAATCCGAAAGGAGAGGAAAAAAGGGGGCGCGACAATTGCAGGGTGGTTGGCTGGCTGTTCGTCATTACATTTTCGGGTTGTTTGACATTACTAAGGTTGTCATTTTGTGTATGAACTAATTGGGTATGTGGGTTTATTTTGTGGCATTTTGTGGTGGATATAAGATTTGAAAATGATGTATACATGTTGTTACTTTTGTGTTCTTTTTGTTGATGGTGTTATGCCTAATTGAGAGGAAGTAAAGACTATAGGGGAGATGATGCCCGTTTTATTATGAAATAAGCTTGTCGTTCGTTTTACGATAGTTGTACCTTTCATAACTTCATTATTGTATCGTTATTGTTGTTGTATATTAAGGTTCAACGAGACGAGTTTAACGTGATTATTCGAAATATTGTGATAAGGTATGTTAAGGATAAACCTTTCCTTCATTTTATCATGATCTTAACTACATGCATTTGATAACGAGACACAAAGAGAAGTTCGTACTCCTAAGTTTATGTACATTATCTCAGTCTCATAAATTACAGTATTCTGCCTTATCAACACTTACATTCAGTTAAGTATTGTTTTTTTCCAGTCAAGAGAGTAGAGGGTCTATATATATATAACGACCCGGGCGGTCGTTCCGTGGGATTTACCCCGTTTTCCCCATTTTTGCTTTATCATATATTTCTTAGCCTGTTTATGTTGTGTTGGGTCAATTGGTTTGGGTCCGGAGTGGTCATGGTGAGAATTAAGGCATTTAGTCTCCTAAAGTAGCCTAATAGTTGAGAAAGTCAACTAAGAGTTGACTTATTGGTGAACGACCTCGAAATGCGTATTTTATGACTCGGATAGCTTTGTTAGGTAATTTGGAACTTAGGAGTGTGTTCGGAACAAAGTTTTGATGTCCGGTGTAGAATTAGGCTTGAATTGGCGAAAGTTAGTTTTTGCCGATTTCCAGTCGGCAGTGGTAAATAGGCTATCGGGGTCGTAATCAGATTCCGAAAGTTTGAACAGGTCCTTAATGTCATTTTGGGTATGTGTGCAAGATTTTAGGTCAATCGGAGGTGTTTTGGTTTGTTTCGGCGTAGTTGGCGAACTTTGGAAGTTTCAAAGTTCATAGGCTTGAATTTGATGTAATTTTGGTGCTTTCATGTAGTTTCTGGTGTTTTGAAGGCTCGACTAAGTTTGAATAATGATATGGAGTGTGTTGGTATGTTTTGTTGGGGCCCCAAGGATCTCGGGATTGATTTCGGATAGTTGGCTGAGTTTTGAACTTTGAAAATTGCAGCAAATGGCTGCTAGTGTAAGTTTCTGGTGTTGGCCGCACCTGCAAATGGGTAGCCGCAGGTGCAACGTCGCAGGTGCGAAAGTCCATGCGCAGGTGCGAAGGGAGGCTTGGCAGGAAGAGTCTGAAGGTGCGAAGTGTTGGCCGCACCTGCGAAGCCGCAGGTGCAGAGAAGTGGCCGCAGGTGCGAGAAGTGGTCTGTTAGTAGGATTTCGCAGGTGCGCACCTGGGATCGCAGGTGCGGGTCCGCAGGGGCGATTAAAGGTCCGCAGGTGCGGAATTGCTGGGCAGAACAGTATAAAAGAAGCCTCCGTGAAATTTTATTCATTTCACCATTGTTGCATGCGGTTCGAGCTCATTTGAAGGCATTTTGAAGAGAGAATTTATGGGTCTTCTGTGGAGGTACGTTCCCAGGTTATTAAAGTCGATTATATGCTATTTTGTTCGGATTAGGCTTGTAAATTGAAGAATTAAAGTAGGAAAGGTTGGGAATAATGGGTGGAGGAATGGAATTTTTTTTTGGCAATTTGGGTAGGCAATTGTGGTCCGATTGTGGTGTTTTTGGTATGTGTAGAATCGTGGGAGGACGAGGTTTCTAGTGATGTAAAATTTATCAAATTCTGAGACATGGGCCCGGGGCTCGAATTTGGCCGAATTTCGAGATTTTTGTATAAATTAATAGTTTTCGATTGGGTTGTGTTCCTTTAGTATATATTAATGATGTAAACTGGTTTTGGCTAGACTCGGAGCAATCGGGAGCCAATTGGAGGGGCAAGAGCATAGCGGACTAGTGTTGCGGCCCGGTAAAGGTAAGTAATGGTTATAAATATTTTCCTGAGGGTATGAAACCCCGGACTTCATATTTCTCACTGATTTTAGAATGGCACACATGTCGGATGATGAGTATGTGGCACGCACTGGTTTTTGGATTGGACTTGGTCCTCTCCGCGGCAACTATTGAGTTGCGTATTTTACTCAAAATCTTATGTTAAATTGTGTTCTAAAGATTATTGCAATATTTGGGCTATAAGCTATGTTTGGGGCCTCGTGCCGATCAGTTTAGACCTCTTATGGGGGGTTTTTACTACTATTTTCCTCACTGTTTATTGATAGCGCTTGGGCTGAAGGAGCCCCTCCGAAGTCTGTACACACCCCTAGTGAGCGCAGGTACCTACTGAGTGTTGACTGGTGAGTGTCGAGTGATGAGTGATTAGGAGGCATGAGTGACCGTGAGGTTACCCGAGGGGCTGATACTGAGTGGCTGTGAGGTACTGAGTGATGTTCTGCCCGAGGGGTGATTTATGATTCATGTTTTTGCCCGAGGGGCTACTTATGATTTACTTCATTTTCATACTAAATCTTTTGGTTGAAATTGTTGAAAATGTACATTTTTCAAAGGATTTTTCTGAAGTCGGTTTTAAGGCATGATGATTTCATATATCTATGTATATACTGTTGGAAAGAAAGGTTGTGCTTATTGTGAATTGATGATACAAATTTTAATGTGTTTTCTTTCCGCTTAGACTTGATTTATTTTCATTACTACTAAGTTGGCGTACTCACATTACTCCCTGCACCCCTGTGTGCAGATTCAGGTGCAAATACCGGGCATTAGCTATCTATTCTGTGCGAAGCCGAAGTGCGGGATATAGAGGTAGCTGTTCAGCGTCCGCAGCATCTCTGTTTTCCTCCTTGTTGTATCTAGCTATTTATTCGGAGGTTTTGTATTATAGTAGTATACCTTTTTGGCTTATCTCTCTTAGATGCTTATGACATGTTGGCTCCGGGTTTTGGGGTTGGTTGAACTGTTTATTGGCCTAATGTATTTTGTAAATACTGTATATTTTATGAAATGCTTGAAATTGGTTGGGATTTTTAAAGAAACAATAAACATGTAATTATTGTCTAGCCTAGTTCCACGATAGGCGCCATCACGGCCGGTTTAAGATTTGGGGTCGTGACATTTTGGTATCAGAGCCTAGGTTACATAGGACCCAACGGTCATGAGAGGGTTTAGTAGAGTCTTGCGTATCGGTACGGAGACGTCTGTACTTATCTTCGAGAGGTTGTAGAACTCTTAGGAAACATTTCTATCTTTCTTGAACTCTTTCGTGCTAATCTATTAATTCTTGAAATCTAAACTTACGTTATTTCATTCTCTCACGGATGGTGAGGACACGCAATATCGATCAGGGTGACCAGACACCGGCTAGACCAGCGAGAGGTCGAGGCTGCGATCGAGGCCGTGGTAGAGGTAGGGGCCAGCCCGCGCAGCAGTCGGGACAGTACCACAGGATTCCCCCTATCGTTTAGGATCAGGTTCCCGTCGATGATGCTCCAGCGGGACAGGCTCCGGCACCGGCAGTGCCTTTTGTTATTCCGGGTCTTCAGGAGACTCTGTCTCAGATATTGACAATGTGCACCAGTTTGGCTCAGCAAGCCGCCATGTCTTTTACTGCCACCACACCTCAGGCCGGGGGAGGCAATCAGACTCCAGCTGCCCGGACACCTGAGCAGGTTGTACGGGGTATTCAGGCACTGGGAGCAGCCCCGGCTCAGCCAGTTGCTCCGGTCCAGGATTATGTGGTCCCTGCTATGCCTGAGGACGAGCAGCGCAGGTTGGAGAGGTTCAGCAGACTTCAGTCTCCGACTTCCAGCGGTATAAAGGGCAAGGATGTCCAAGGGTTTCTAGATAAGTGCCAGAGAATACTACGTATTGCGGGTATTTTGGAGACCAGTGGGGTCTCATTTGTTACATTTCAGTTTGCGCGTACTGCCTTTACTTGGTGGGAGTCATTCGAGAGGCGTAGGCCGGTTGGTTCAGCACCTCTCACCTGGCAGCAGTTCTCCATGATCGTTTTGGAGAAGTATGTTCCTCAGTCCCACAGAGAGGAGCAGCGCAGGCAGTTTGAGCAGCTGCGCCAGGGAGAGTTATCAATTACTCAGTACGAGATGAGGTTTTCCGAGTTGTCTAGGCATGCTTCTGAGATTGTCCCTACTGATAGGGAGAGGGTGAGGAGGTTTGTAGTTATTTATGACTCGGGAGAGAGTATCAGGTGGTTCATTCGAGCAGGTTGTTGACATAGCTCGAGATATTGAGTCGGTTCTCTGCAAGGAGCGGGAGGAGAGGGAGGCCAAGAGGCCTCTTGGTTCGGGCAGTTCTAGTGGTGCTCCCTTAAGGGGGCAGTTTCAGCAGGGTAGGGGCCGTTCATTCAGGCCTCCTCAGTCAACCCGCACAGCGTATAGTGGTGCATCTTCGGGGCATGGTCTCCGTGGTTCTCATCTAGGGCGTACTTCATTTGGTTCCCTCCCAGCTCAGCGTGCAGCTCAGGCACCCCCAGTTCAGAGTTCTCCTATGCATGAGTCTTCCAGTGGTTGTTCTGGTGCCAGCGGTTTCTATCAGTCACCGCCTCCAGCTCCAGGGAGTTGGTTTGAGTGTGGATAGTTCAGGAACATGTGGAGGCAGTATCCCCGCCGTCCTAGTGGTTCTTCTCAGTAGAGGGGCCAGCTCTCGACTTCAGCTCCAGTTACTTCACCACCCGCCCAGGCAGCCAGGGGTGGTAGTCAGTCAGCCAGAGGCTGCCCTAGAGGGAGAGGTCGAGCAGGAGGAAGTCAGGCCCGCATGTACGCATTTCCAACCAGGCCAGATGTTATGGCCTCAGATGCCGGGATCGCAGGTATTGTCTCAGTTTGTTGCCGAGATGCCTTGGCTTTATTTGACCCTGGTTCTACATATTCCTATGTTTCTTCATATTTTTCCCGTTTTCTGGGTATGCTCCGTGAGTCTCTAATCACCTCTGTTCATGTGTCGACTCCGGTGGGCGACACTGTTGTTGTGGATCATGTGTATCAGTCGTGCATGATATTTGTTGGGGATCTAGAGACCCGAGTGGACCTACTGTTACTCAGCATGGTCGATTTTGATATGATATTGGGCATGCATTGGCTATCTTCGTGTCATGCTGTTCTTGATTATCACGCTAAGAGCGTGACCTTAGCTATGCCAGGGTGTCCAAGGGTTGAGTGGAGAGGTTCTTCTGATTATATGCCTAGAAGGGTGATTTCCTACCTGAAGGCTCAGCGCATGATTGAGAAAGGGTGTTTATCTTATCTAGATTTTGTGAGGGATGTCAGTGGTGAGACTCCCGCTATTGATTCGGTTCCTGTGGTCCGTGACTTTCCGGACGTGTTTCCTGCAGACCTGCCAGGCATGTCACCTGACAGGGATATTGATTTTGGTATTGAATTTGTGTCAGGAACCCAGCCTATTTCTATTCCACCTTATCGTATGGAACCAGCGGAGCTAAAGGAATTGAAGGAGCAGCTTCAGGAACTCCTAGATAAGGGGTTCATTCAGCCAAGTGTGTCACCTTGGGGTGCACCGGTGTTGTTCGTGAAGAAGAAGGATGGGTCCATGCATATGTGTATTGATTATCGGCAGCTGAACAGAGTTACAGTGAAGAACTGGTATCCCTTATCCCGTATTGATGACTTGTTTGACCAGCTTCAGGGAGCTAGAGTGTTCTTCAAGATTGACTTGAGATCTGGGTATCATCAGTTGAAGATTCGGGATTCTGACATTCCGAAAACTGCTTTGAGGACCAGATACAGTCATTATAAGTTCCTGGTTATGTCATTTGGGATGACATCCTGGTTTATTCTCGTAGCCAGGAAGAGCATGCTCAGCATTTGAGAGTTGTCTTACAAAGGTTGAGGGAGGAGAATATTTATGCAAAATTCTCCAAGTGTGAGTTTTGGCTTGGTTCAGTAGCTTTCTTGGGGCACGTGGTGTCTAGTTAGGGTATTCAAGTTGATCTGAAGAAGATAGAGGTGGTGGAGAGTTGGCCCAGACTGTCCTCAGCTACAGAGATTAGGAGTTTCCTTGGTTTGGGGGGATATTATCGTCGCTTTATGGAGGGATTCTCTTCTATTGCTTCGCCTTTGACTAGATTGACCCAGAAGGGTGCTCCATTCAGATGGTATGATGAGTGTGAGGAGAGCTTTCAGAAGCTCAAGTCGGCATTGACCACAGCTCTGGTACTAGTTTTTCCTACTGATTCGGGTTCTTACACAGTCTATTGTGATGCTTCTAGAGTTGGTTTGGGAGCGGTATTGATGCAGAATGGTAGGTTGATTGCCTACGCGTCTAGGCAGTTGAAGGTGCACGAGAAGAATTATCCAGTGCACGATCTTGAGTTAGCTTCCATTGTTCATGCCTTGAAGATTTGGCGGCATTATTTGTATGGAGTGCAGTGTGAGATTTTCACTGATCATCATAGTTTGCAGTATTTGCTGAGGCAGAAGGATCTGAATTTGCGTTAGAGGAGGTGGTTGGAGCTTCTCAAGGATTATGACCTCACTATCTTATATCATCCGGGAACGCCAATGTAGTGGCCGATGCCCTCAGTCGCAGAGCAGAGAGTTTGGGGAGTCTAGCCTACCTTCTAGTAGCAGAGCGGCCATTAGCCCTTGATGTTCAGGCCTTAGCGGGTCAGTTGGTGAGATTGGATCTACCAGAGCCCTCAGGGGTATTGTCTTGTGTAGCCTCCAGATCTTCTCTTTACGATCAGATTAGAGCACGCCAGTATGATGATCCATATATGCTTGTTCTTCAGGACAGGGTCCATCGCGGTGATGCCAGGGATGTGGTTATTGGTGATGATGGGGTCATGAGGATGGAGGGACGGATTTGCGTGCCCAATATAGATGGTCTTGGAGATTTGATTCTAGTTGATGCCCATAGTTTGCGGATATTCCATCCATCCGGGTGCCGCAAAGATGTATCAGGATTTGAGGCAGCATTATTGGTGGAGGCGGATGAAGAAAGATATTGTTGAGTTTGTGTCTCGGTGTCTTAGCTGTCAGCAGGTCAAGTATGAGCACCAGAGACCAGGTGGATTGCTTCAGAGATTTGATATTCCGGAGTGGAAGTAGGAGCGGATCACTATGGACTTTGTAGTTGGACTCCCACGGATTTCGAGGAGGTTTGATGCTATATGGGTTATTGTGTATCGTCTGACCAAGTCCGCGCACTTCATTCATGTTGGTACTACTTATTCTTCGGAGCGGTTAGCTGAGGTTTATATCAGGGGGATTGTCCGATTGCATGGGGTTCCAGTTTCTATCATTTCCGACAGAAGTACTTAGTTCACATCTCAGTTTTGGAGAGCCATACAGAGAGAGTTGGGTACTCAGGTTGAGTTTAGCACATCGTTTCATCCTCAGACCGACGGGCAGTCAGCGTACCATTCAGATTTTGGAGGATATGTTGCATGCTTGTGTGATTGACTTTGGTGGTTCATGGGACCAGTTTCTGCCACTAGCAGAATTTGCGGATAATAACAGCTATCTGTCGAGTATCCAGATGGCTCCGTATGAGGCTTTATATGGTAGGAGGTACAGATCTCCGGTTGGTTGGTTTGAGCCGAGCGAGGCTAGGCTATTGGGCACAATGGTTCAGGATGTGTTAGTTAAGGCGAATATGATTCAGGAGCGGATTCACACGGCGCAGTCTAGGCAGAAGAGTTATGCGAACCGGAAGGTCCGAGATGTGTCTTTCATGGTTGGGGATAAGGTGTTGCTGAAGGTGTCGCCCACGAAGGGTGTTATGAGATTCGGGAAGAGGGGAAAGCTGAGTCCCAGGTTTATTGGGCCATTTGAGGTTCTTCAGAGGGTTAGGGAGGTGGCTTATAGGCTTGCTATGACTTCCAGTTTATCGAGTATTCATCCGGTGTTCCATGTTTCGATGCTCCGGGAGTATGTTGGTGACCCGTCTTTTGGACTTCAGCACGGTTCAACTCGAGGCTGATATGTCATATGAGGTAGAGCCAGTGGCTATTTTGGGTCGATAGGTCAGAAAGCTGAGGTCTAAGGATATAGTTTCAGTGAAGGTTCAATGGAGAGGGCAGCCGGTGGAGAATGTCACCTGGGAGACCAAGCGGGAGATTCGGGACAGATATCCTCACTTATTCGAGACTCCAGGTATGTTTCTAGACCCGTTCGAGGACGAAAGTTTGTTTAAGAGGGAGAGGATATAACGACCCGGTCGGTCGTTTCGTGGGATTCACCCCTTTTTTCCCATTTCTGCTTTATCATATATTGCTTAACCTATTTATGTTGTGTTGGGTCAGTTGGTCTAGGTCCGGAGTGGTCATGGTGAGAATTAAGGCATTTAGTTTCCTAAAGTAGCCTAATAGTTGAGAAAGTCAACTGAGAGTTGGTTTATTGGTGAACAACCTCAGAATGCGGATTTTATGGCTCGGATAGCTTCGTTAGATTATTTGGAACTTGAAAGTTTGTTCGGAACGAAGTTTTGATGTCTGGTGTAGAATTAGGCTTGAATTGGCGAAAGTTAGTTTTTGGCAATTTCCGATCGGCAGTGAAAAATAGGCTATCGGGTTCGGAGTGTGATTCCAGAAGTTGAAACAGGTCCGTAATGTCATTTTGGGTATGTGTCCAAATTTCAGGTCAATCAGAGGTGTTTTGGTTGGTTTCGGCGTAGTTGGCGAAATTTGGAAGTTTCAAAGTTCATAGGCTTGAATTTGATGTAATTTTGGTGTTTTCATGTAGTTTTCGTTGTTTCGAAGGCTCGACTAAGTTTGAATATTGCTATGGGGTGTGTTGGTATGTTTGGTTGGGGCCCGAGGTGCTCGGGATTTATTTCGGATGGTTGGCGGAGTTTTGAACTTGGAAAATTGCAGCAAATGGCTGCTAGTGTAAGTTTATGGTGTTGGCCGCACCTATGGATGGGTAGCCGCAGGTGCGACGTCGCAGGTGCGAAAGTCCATGCGCAGGTGCGAAGGGAGGCTAGGCAGGAGGAGTCCGCAAGTGCGAAGAGTTGGCCGCACCTGCGAAGTCGCATGTGCGGAGAAGTGGCCGCAGGTGCGAGAATTCGTCCGTTAGTGGGATTTTGCAGGTGCGGGTCCGCAAGTGCGATTAAAGGTCCGCAGGTGCGGTAATGCTGGGCAGAACAGTATAAAAGAATCCTCTGTGAAATTTTATTCATTTCACCATTGTTTCATGCGGTTGGAGCTCATTTGAAGGCAATTTGAAGAGAGAATTCATGGGTCTTCAGTGGAGGTATGTTCCCGAGTTATTAAAGTCGATTCTATGCTATTTTTTTCGGATTAGGCTTGTAAATTGAAGGATTAAAGTAGGAAAGGTTGGGAAGAATGGGTGGAGGATTACAAATTCTTTTGGCAATTTGGGTAGGCAATTGTGGTCCGATTGTGGTGGTTTTGGTATGTGTAGAATCGTGGGAGGTCAAGATTTCTAGTGATGTAAAATTTATCAAATTTTGAGACGTGGGCCCGGGGCTCGGGTTTGGCCGAATTTCGAGATCTTTGTATAAATTGATAGTTTTCGATTGGGTTGTGTTCCTTTAGTATATATTAATGATGTTAAACTGGTTTTGGCTAGATTCGGAGCAATCAGGAGCCAATTTGAGGGGCAAGAGCATAGCGGAGTAGTGTTGTGGCCCGGCAGAGGTAAGTAATGGTTATAAATCTTGTCCTGAGGGTATGAAAGCTCGGACGTCATATTTCTAACTGATTTTAGAATGGCGCACATGTCGGATGACGAATATGTGGCGCGCACTGGTTTTTGGATTGAACTTTGTCCTCTCCGCGGCAACTATTGAGTTGCGTATTTTACTCAAAACCTTATGCTAAATTGTGTTCTAAAGATTATTGCAATATTTGGGCTATAAGCCATGTTTGGGGCCTCGCGCCGATCTGTTTAGACCCTTTGGGGATTTTTACTGATGTTTTCCTCACTGTTTATTGATGATTTCACTCAGTCACATTGCGCTTACTGTTTTCGAAACTCAGCCTGATTTACACTACTTTGAGATTTAAAAATGATGATTTGGGTCGAGTACCTCATTTTACTGATTCGCCCGAGGGGCATTTGAGAGGTTCTACTGAGTGAGGCCGAGGGCCTGATTGTGAGGATATGATACGCCATGAGGTGGCTTGATATTAGCGCTTGGGCTGAAGGAGCCCCTACGGAGTCGGTACACACCCCCAGTGAGCGCAGGTACCTACTGAGAGTTGAGTGCTTAGTGCCGAGTGATGAGTGACTGGGAGGCATGAGTGACCGTGTTTCCCGAGGGGCTGATACTGAGTGGTTGGGAGGTGCTGAGTGATGTTCTGCCCGAGGGGCGATTTATGATTCATGTTTTTACCCGAGGGGCTACTTATGATTTATTTCATTTTCATACTAAATCTTTTGGTTGAAATTGTTGAAAATGTACATTTTTCAAAGGATTTTTCTGTAGTCGGTTTTAAGGCATGATGATTTCATATATCTATGTATATACTGTTGGAAAGAAAGGCTGTGCATATTTTGAATTGATGATATAAACTTTTATGTGTTTTCTTGCCGCTTAGACTTGATTTATTTTCATTACTACTGAGTTGGCGTACTCACATTACTCCCTGCACCCCTGTGTGCAGATTCAGGTGTAGATACCAAGAATTAGCTATCTATTCCGTGCGGAGCCGGAGTGCGGGATATAGAGGTAGCTATTAAGCGTCCGCAACATCTCTGTTTTCCCTTGTTGTATCTAGCTATTTATTCGGAGGTTTTTTTATTATAATAGTATACCTTTTTGGCTTATCTCTCTTAGATGCTCATGACATGTTGGCTTCGGGTTTTGGGGTTGGTTGAACTTTTTATTGGCCTAATGTATTTAGTAAATTCTGTATATTTTATGAAATCCTTGAAATTGGTTGGGATTTTTAAAGAAACTGTAAACATGTGATTATTGGCTAGCCTAGTTCCATGATAGGTTGAGAGGTATTACAATTGAAGAGCCAACCTCTGACATTTCAACGTCGGAGACTTGCTGTTGCGAAAAGTGACACTAAATACCCAGAACTTGAACGAAGGGAAGCTGGGACCTAATTGGGAAGGTCCATATTGAATTATCGAGATCACCGGCAAAAGATTATACAACCTTCAAGCAATGAACAGTGAGCGACTATCAAACAGTTGTAATGTAACCCACTTAAAACGATACTAGTGCTGAGGTGCGACCCCATTCATTTATTTTCTTTACATATATTACATATTACTAACACTTGCAGGTATCGGTCAAGGAATGATTCAACTCTTAGGCTTGAAAGCATGCGTTGCACTCTTTTACCTTTGAACCAGTTTTGTCCCAAATGGGTTTTCCGGCAAGGTTTTTAACGAGGCAACAGTTTATCGTGCTAACTTAGAATTGAAGACCGGCTATAAACCTTAATCGAGGGTCATATCAACAGTATCTGAGCCCTCTCTACGACCGGCATCGAATATTAGGGGCCATCACCCTTGGATAATGACATTAGCAAGGAAGAAAACTTTGTGCTCGAACAAGTCTAGGCGTGGTGGATAGGATATATTGTATGGGCCAAACGGTCAAATGAACAGTGCCCACATAGACCACTTAAGCCATAACACGAAGGTTTTACACATGCAATCTTGTATGCAACACAGAGAAATGGAAGAAAGTTTCTACCTTTCAAATACATATTTTGTCTCTTAATATTTTATTTCTTTAGGACATCGGCCCAAGGGCCACCTTTGTCGAGATCCAAAAGATCACCCCTAATTGGGGACTTCCGTCTAAGGCAAACTCGGACGGCCCGAGCTGTTAAAATTCGGAGGCACTAAAACCTATTATGAAGTGTCGGAGCTTAATGGCTACGGCCACCCCTGCTCAGGGACTGTCGTCCTAGGAAAGCCCGAATGACTCAGGTATCGAAGCCCGGGGTAATAATCCTATTTGGAAATACCTAAACTTAAAGGGCTACCGCCATCCTACAAATGACTCAGAAACGTCTGAAACCCGTAACTGAAACATAAGGCCTTCAAATATTTCCAAGCCGGTTCAAAAGGCTACCCTCAACAAAATTATAATCTAAAAACTTCTTAGTAAACATTTTAGGGAAAGCATCCGGTCATACCAAGCCCCCATGAATATTAAGCAAAATTACTTCGAGAATGAGTCTTGTTCAAACCTCCGAATAAGACCTTATTATTATGTGCTAAAGCATTCGAAATCTTTGTAATCGTAAAGAAAAAAGCAAAAATAAACAAGCTTGAAAATTATAGAAGGGAGAAAGATCCTTGTATATATATATATATATATATATATATATATATATATATATATATATATACATATATATATATATACAGATCTTTACAAAGGCCAAACGACCTCAACAAAAAATACAGAAGTACAAAAACAAAGAAAAATCTTCAAAGCACTTAAGCATCCTGGTCTTCACCGGGACCATCGGGGTCTTGTCCACCCATGGATCCGCCAGAACCCTCGGAGCCTTCCTCATCCTATAAATATGACAACTACTTGGCCTCGGACTTGAGCCTCATAGCATTTTTTATCTCGGCCGATAAGTCGAAACCCTGGGCATGAATTCCTCGAGGGCCTCCCTTCTGGACTGCCACTTCACGTATTCAACGATGTCTTTCAGTCGGTCTTGGGCTGCCTCAGCATCAGCTTTGTACTGGGCCACCATCTCCTCAACATCGTCCCTGGTTATTTCCGCCACTAACTTGGCTACTTTCCTTGGCAAGGGTATCCCATTCGGTAACTGTCGAGCCTAGTTGAGATTGGAGGTCTTCGGTTTTTTGGGATCGGGCCTTAGCTTTCTCCCTCGTCGCTCAAAGTTGACCCTCCGCCAAGGCTAGTTGCTCATGGGCAGTCTCCTGTTCCGAAGCCAAACGATCCATCTTGCTTTTCCACTCTTCATCCTCGACCTTGATTACGTCCATCTCGACTCGGAGTTGGTTGATCCGGTTGATATTCTATTGGACCTATGGGTTCTGACCATTAGTCACCGTGTCTATCTCGTCATCAGTAACTTCAAAGATTTTTACCTTGAGAGGGACTAGCCTCCGTCATTTCCCCCTCGACTACCGCCCGTTCCTCGAGGACAGGTGGCTCATGGGCCATAAATTGTTCATCCTCCTCGGGATCGTCCTAGATCCGTAGGAGTGAGCCCGAGTTAAGCATTCGGGAGATTGATGTTTCCTTTGGTTTACGAACCATCCTACTCCTTGGTTTCTTTTTCTCCGAACTCGGAGAACTCTGGGCCCTCCTCCTTTTCTTATCTCCTGTGGTGGTTTCGGGTTGCCCTGAAACAGAGGAATCAATGAGCTGATCCTCGCCCCCTACCAAGGTCCTAAGCTCGATGGTCTTAGGCAAGCCTACAAAAAGGAAATAGTCAATGACGTAAATGCTGAAAGGGAACGTCCAGAACTACTTATTCGGAAAGAATGATCTTACTGTGATATCGGGCCCTCCAGCGACCCTTCGAGAGCTCACGCCACGAGTGCTCAACATAAGGCATCTGTGAACAAATCCCTCCAATCCACTCCTTTAGCCGAGGAATGGTGTTTGGGACTCGAGCGAGGGTTACACCCACAGCAAACACCGATAAGAAAAAAGGAAGACAAAACACAAAATCTACGTTTAAAAGGAAGTTACACTTACGTGGTATGTTCCACTTCTTGGGGAACGACCTCCACTCGGCATGTATCAAATCGTCGGTCCTCACCCAGACAAAGTGTCCTTTCCAACCCCGATCTTGGTCCTCGTCAATGCTTGAGAATAAGGCTTTGATGGACCGGCATACAAGCTTTATCAATCTCCCCCTCCCCCCCCCCCTCCCCCGAGAAATTTGGGGACAGTATAAACGGATCAGGTGATCGATGGTGAATGTGCACGCATCGATTTTATTCACCAAGAATTAGAGGAGGATCACGATCCTCCAAAGTGAAGGGTTAATTTGGTCGAGGTACACGTCGTACCTTCCGCAAAAGTCTAAGATGAACGGGTCTACCGGGCCCAAAGTAAAGGGATAAGTGTAAACATTTAGATATCCCTCAATGTGTGTAGTGATGTCATCATTGGCCCTGGTAATTACTAATTCATTATCCGTCGACCCACAATCGTTATGAACTGCGGGGAGAATGCCTCGGTAATAGAGAAGATGTACCATGACACTGCCTCACATCGTCCTTGAACCGAATATGGCTTCTCAACCTTGAAGTCTTCATTAACCGAGCACCCCCAGGGACAAACATTCTCCCCGCAATCCTTCCGAACTGCAGGGAGAATGCCTCAGTAATAGAGAAGATGTACCATGACGCTGCCTCGCATTGGCCTTGAACCGAAGATGGATTCTCAACCTTGAAGTCGTCATTAACCGAACAACCTCCGGGGACAAACATTTTCAAAGGGGGCTCTTCCGCCGGTTCATCAACAACCACATCAGAGGCGGTCTCCTCGACCTCAGTGGTTGGCCGCAAAGAAGAAGGAGCATCTTTTTGGGGAACGGATTTTGAGGTTTTCGCCATTATTATCTGGAAAATCTTGCAAAAGGTAAGAGAAAGGTGGGAGGATGAAAGCTTAGATGTGTTGGCTTCAATAGAGAAGGGGTAAAATTTTGCAACGTACTAAAAGGTTTGAGCAGCGGAGATAAAAATACTAGAGTATGAGAAAGGGTGATGAAATCTTGAGGGTACGAGGGTAGAATCTTGGACATAAAGTAAAGAATGAACAAAGGAGGGGATATTTATAGGGATTCTGCGACGTTTCACGTCCATGGACAGCGAAACGACGGATGACACGCATTTAAGGCCATTATCACATGACTAACGAGACGTTTCAAGCTTTTTGTCTTTTCTGTCACGATGTATTGAAGAAGAAATCGGGGAGCTCATGTCGTTTCTCGTTAACTTACTCTCCGAAAAACGAGGGGACTATCTGTATACGGGTAAAAGTGGGCCCATGGTACACTGCAGTCTCCGATAGGATAAATCGAGCTCGAGGCATGATGACGTCGAACCGGAATCAAGGCAAGGGTTTCATCAAGTCAGAATCCGGGGACATGACGCCCGCCCTCGAGAATATCGGAGTCATCATCTGGGATCGGTCCAAACCCCGAAAGACTTCGAAGAACATTGTCAGGAAATCAAGCACGACCAACATAAGGTCGTTATATCTGCGACAGGTCGGATATCACGGCGTGGATCTCGACACATATCGATAAGGAACCAGCAATCAATTAAACAGAAGATTTTTTAACTTTTATGGAATTGTACTTAGGGCAGGATTCCCCTACTATATAGACGGGGTCTGATACTTCCTTAGACACATCGCAACACGCATCCCAAAGCAATACACTACTATTTCACTGTTATTGAAAGCTTTTTTTTCGTGTTCATCAGTACTAACCATTGTGAGCCCGGATTGAGGGTCAATATTTCACTAAGGATGGAATCATCCTTCTTGCGTGGTTTTAATTTATTGTGCCTTCATTTGTTCAATTTAACTCATTTTATTATTTTATATCAAATTATTCCACATATTCTTAAAACCACTTACAAATTTAATTATTATCCGTTTCTGAAGGTAAACACTTATGTTATTCGATCTTTTCCATTTTTAATTTCTCTTTTCCAAGTCCAATCTACAATATATTCACTAATAAATGGTTCTAGTTAATAGCCACTGAATTAGGAAAAGATGAAAGACTGACTCAATCAATCGAGAAAATAATTATGTTTAACAAGATTGAATGATTAATTAAGCAATATGTTTAACAAAATTGAATGTCATATTGAGTTTCATCATAAACCTAGCTTAAGGAAGCTCATGAACAAACTCAAAGACAACATCGAGAAAAATCCGAAAAGAATACGAAATTAAGAGATTTCAGACAAGAAGATAAGAGTTGTTGTATTGAGATTCTGAGAAACTTCAAAGCTCTCAATGTTCTTGTGAATGTGTTTATATACATGCAAAGCAACTTAAATTAACTTATTTAATTTCTACTTTATTCTATATTTTACCAACAACCTCATGCAAAGTAACTTTAGAATAAGCTAATGGTAGGTTGAGAATAGCATCTTACAATTGAATGACGAAAAACACATAACGATAATTTAGAAACTGCAATTTTAGAAGTATTTTGACGGAAATGAATTTTTTTGTTTATTATAACACTTTCGAGCATAAACCTTAATTAATATACTCCTAAATGGTATTGGAAAAAGTGGTCATTATGAAACCTTATCTTCCCTACCTTAAAGAAATAATTAAATATAAGCTATATATTACCACAAAAGCGTTACACTCTTAAAGCAATTTCAGAAGCAACATTTTTGGGAACAAGTCATCTTGGGACCAAAAGTGTGTTAGGAACTGTAATGACCCGATCGGTCGTTTTGAGCACTGACATTTTCGTTTTATGGTTTGAGGTCTTGAATAACTCTAAATGAGGTATTACGACTTGCATGCATGGTTGATTCTGATTTTCGAGAAATTCGGGAGTAATTCGCAATTTGGAAGCTTTAAGCTAAATAGTTGACCAATGTTTGACTTTTGTTTAAACAGACTTGAATTCGTGTTTTGAGGGTTACAATATATTAGTATATTGATATTGGACTTGGATGTATGTTCTGATTTTATTTTGGAGGTTCCTAGAGAAAATTGGCAATTTGAAGAACTTTAAGAATTCATAAATTTAACCAAGAGTTGACGTTGATTTTATTGAACTCCAAGTGGTGTTCCGTGAATTTGAATAAGTCTATATAGTTGAATTGAACTTGTGTTCAAAGTCTAAAAGCAATCTGAAGTGTGTAGGTGTAATTCAGACACTCTTTTGGAAGAATGAAGATTTAACAACTTAGAGAAATTATATTTTGTTTGAGTCTCGATTCTTTTTTTTTTATGTTCTCGTGGGTGTTTTGAGCCTTTAAATAAGTTCGAATAATATGTTTATACGTTTTGATAGGATTGGATGGGTTCCCGAGAGGCTCGGGTGTGTTTTGAATCATTGGTTGAGAGATTAGTTAAGTTAAGGATTTGGAGTTTGACCACAGTTAATATCGGGTCAAGACAATCTTTTTTTGGTATATTGAGTACGCGAGCAAGTTCGTAGCGTGTTTTATGACTGAAATGCATATATTGTTTATGTCTGGAGGGTTTCGAAAGAGTTTTGGGTGCTAAAACGAAGATTTTGCGATTGCTGCTTTTTCTGGTGCAACAATTCCAAAAATACGGTTATGTCTGTGAAATTTTTAGACTTCCTTTAAAACTTCGAAAGATCATATATCCCTCATTTTAAGGCAAAATTGGGTGATTCAAAAGGCTATCTTTGGTGTAATCTCACAAGGATTATATTGGGCATATTAAATGTGAGCTCGAGATTATCTAGAATATGATTCGGGCTAGGCCTGCTGCTGTATTTTTTTGTACTTATTTCGGGATTTAGTTACTTTTTCTAAATAAAGTTTTGGAGCTCGGGGAGAAGTGATTTTTGAGAGAGTTTTCATCTACTTAATTAGGGTAAGTAAATTTAACTCGAATTTATGATTATAACATGAATCTGTCATTGATTTTGACTCTAAATCAAGGCATCTTAAAGAAGAAAAGTGGGTTTTGGCTTGAAAGATAAGAAAGTGTATTTTAGGAGTTTTGGCAAAAAATTGTTAAAGTGAAAAATGAAGATTTGAACGCTTATTTGGAGTTGCTTTTGGATGAAACTGGTATATTTGGACTCATATTGAAATGGGTGTTCGGGATCTGTGATTTTTGTCGGGTTCCAAGATGTGGTCCCCAATTTATTTTTTAGTTGACTTTGAGTATTTGATTAAAGATTCGACCTTTATCATTTGGGTTTGACTCTTATAGTATTATTTCATGTTATTGAGTTATTTTTTGCTAGATTCAAGCCATTATGAGGACGATTCGCGTGAGAAGCACTTTTAGAGTATTGATTTGGCTTGTAAAAGCTAAGTGTCTTACCTAGGTTTCCTTGAGGAAATTTTTCTTACTAATTGTTATTGTTTTCTACATGGGGGATTGATGTATATATGTGATGATGAGCATATATACATGTTCCATGGGTACTCATGCTCTGGGTAGATTCTAGCTTGCTCTATGTTTTATTTGGTTGTGTGTTATTCATGATTCTATGTACTATTTCATTAATTAACTACATGAGTACAATAAATTATGCTAGAGAAATTTTGAAGCCATTTGTAGTGTATTTGGTACATGATGAGCAAATCTTGAAATTTATGTTATATTTGCCTCAGAGGTAGATACATATAGGTTATGAATACACATCCGTACTTATTTTTGTGATGTGCATTGACTGGACATCTGCACTCGCTGACACAAATGTAATCCTTTGTATGAATACTTTAACTTGGTAATTGTTAGGGGCCTGACTCTTTGACATTGGGTGTGGCGCAGATGTGGCAAGGATTGGGTGTGATGGACTTGCCATTGGCCTATGTGCCGGCAAAATGATCATGCAGAAAATACACAAGACATAGTCATGTGGGCAGTTGTGGACAAGTATTGGCCAAGGTCTTGGGACAGGCAAGACATGCTTGGCAAAGGATTGACAAGGCAATGTGGGCAAAGTTGGGGTGGCATGGCACGACATGCATGCCAAAGTTAGTGGAACGGGCACTTCGGGTTGTGGCAGCACCAAGTACGGGCTAAGCTAAGGCACGGCAATGCGGGATGATGGAAAAGGCTTTCAATATCTAAGGGAAGGCTATGTGAAGGAAAATACAAGCAATGTCACGTGTGAAACAAGGGTTGACATGGGCAAGGCAGAAACTCGGCCAAGGCATGCGGGGGCAGTAGTGGCGTCGGTCGTGTGCGGCAAAATCATGGGCGGCAGGTTGCGGGTAAGATATTGGTGCGAAGAAATGTCAAATTGAGCCAAGGTTGCGCTCAATTCCATCCTTGGGCGTGCAGCAGCTAACCGAGTCAAAAGGCACATGTAGTGCACTTGCCAAAGTAGTTGACGGTTACCTTTTAGTAACCACTTGTACCCATCTCTTATTTATTCTTGTATCTACTATCATTTAGTGTAGAACATGACCTATGTAGTTGAGTATGCCAACTACAAGATAGGAACAGACTTAGTCTTAGCCAGACAAGTGGAAAAAGTTGTAGACAACAAGTGTCCATGTGTTGTCAAGTCCTAAAGGCTGCCTATGTGCTATAAATAGGTGCCTTTGAACTTGGTCAGATTTTATAGTGGAATTTCGTGTGAAGTACAAGAGGGAAACATGAGGGTTTCTAAGTGTTTCAAAAGGGACTAAGGCTAGACATTGGGCATGTCATAGTGTTGGCTAAAGAATGACTTGTGTTCTTTGTCAAAAGTGGGGATATGATCGACTTGTGATCATAGTCAAGTGAGGGTTCCTTTTCAAGTTTTCGAAATTAATATGAAAGTTGGAATTTTTACGTATTTGATTGTGTTATTTTTAGTTTGCTACTAAAATTCATTTAAGGCCAAACTTGCTGAAAATTTGGCTAAGTGTTGGCAAAGGCTAAGTCAAGTGCGCAACTTGACTGCCGCGCAGGTGTGATTTTAGACTGAACAAAAACACCCCCTGACAACTGGTATTGAGCGGAAAAAGGTTCTTGGTGGTGGCAAGACGACCAACAGCAGATTTTTTGTTGCTATTTGAGAACATGGTTGGTGGAACAAATGTTGAACTGCACCAAAGGGAGGAACAGTTGGAAGCACTCGTTGGGCATGCTCTTGAAGTAGGTGTTGATTCTTTTATTCTTGCGTGAATGGCACGTTTAGAGGAAGATTATGCAGTGAGACATGAAACTACGCTGGCAGAAATGTCCTTGGTACGCCAAAGAAAGGAAGAATTGCGCGAGGAGGTGGTTCAACTTCGAAGGGCATTACAAAATACTGCCCCCAGTTGTGATGATCGCACCAAAGTGAGGATTCCAGAGCCAAAGGCTTATGGTGGTGTAAGAAGTGCCAAAGAACTGGAAAATTTCTTGTGGCATATGGAACAGTGTTTCCAGGATGCTCGTGTGTCGGATGATGAAAAGGTAACCTTCACACCTATGTATTTGACTGATGATGAGAAAGTGTGGTGGAGTACACGAGTTATGAAAGTGGAAAGTGCTGGGCTGCCAAGGATTGAAATTTGGGAAATGCTGAAGAAGGAGTTAAAATCTCAATTCCGTCCAACCAACTCGTCATGGGTTGCAAGAGATAGACTGTGTCCCTTGAAACAAAGTGGCACGGTGTGAAGGTATGTCAAGGAATTCTCGTCCTTGATGTTGAATGTAAGTAATAGGGCAGAGGAAGACAAGCTGCATTACTTCATGAGTGGATTGAAGGGTTGGGCACAATTATAGTTGAGAAGGCAGAATGTTCAAAGCCTCTCTACTGTTATTGCACACACATACGTTGGACGATTTCAACTTAGGTGATGACCCTACTGAATCTTCAATCTCCGACGGAAAGAAAGACAAAGCAAAGGAATGGAAGAAAAGTGGGAAATGACAAGCTGCCGAAGATGAAGGATTTTCCAAGAAAGGGAGACAAATGGAGACATCCAATGGCAAGGAAAGAAATAGAAAGTTCAAAGGCTGCTTTACTTGTGGTGGACCGCACTTGAAAAAGTATTGTCTAGTGCAGGCTAGGGTTAATGCTTTGTTGGATGCAGAAAAATAGGAACAAGTGGCGGAGACAAATTCCATTGTGGCAGATGTGAATAGAGCAACAAGGGTGTTGTATGTCAACAACCCCTTGGGGATGATTAATTGAGTTGGCTCGACGAGGACGTCGATTTCAAAGGGCGTGGGTGGTTAGTTAGGGGCCTGACTCTTTGACATCGGGTGTGGCGAAGTTGTGGCAAGGATTGAGCGTGATGGCCTTGCCATTGGCCTATTATGAGAAAAATGATCATGCGGGAAATTGACAAGACATTTTCATGTGGGCTGTTATGGACAAGTATTGCCCAAGCTCTTGGGACAGGAAATACATGCTTGGCAAAGGCTTTACAAGTCAGTATGAGCAAAGCTAGGGCGGCATGCAGGACAAAGTCAGTGGAACAGGTACTTTGGGTTGTAGCAACACCAAGTATGGGCTAAGCTAAGGAAAGGCAGTGCGGGATGATGACAAAGTCTTTCAATAGCTAAGGCAAGGCTATGTGAAGGAAAATATAAGCAATGGCACGGGTGAAACAAGGGTTGACATGCGCAATGCAGAACTCGGCCAAGGCATGTACGGGCAGTGGCGTCGGGCGTGTGCGGCAGTTTGCGGGCAAGACATTGGTGCGGAGCAATGTCAAAATGATCCGAGGTTGGGCGCAATGCCAGCCTTGGGCGTGCAGTAGATGACCATGTCAAAAGACATATGCAGTGCACATACCAAAGTAGTTAGCGGTTACCTTTTAGTAACCACTTGTATCCAATTCTTATTTATGCTTGTATCCACTATCATTTCGTGTAGAACATGGCCTATGTAGTTGGGGATGTCAACTACAAGATAAGAACATACTTAGTCTTAGCCCGACATGTGGCAAAAGTTGTAGACAACAAGTGTCCATGTGTTGTCAAGTCCTAAAGACTGCCTATGTGCTATAAATAGGTGCCTTTGGACTTAGTCAGATTTTAGAGTGGAATTTTGTATGAAGTTCAAGAGGGAAACAAGAGGGAAACTTGAGGGTTTCTAAGTGTTTCAAAAGGGACTAAGTCTAGGCATTGGGCAGGTCTTAGTGTTGGCTAAAGAACGACTTGTGTTCTTTGTCAAAAGTGGGGCTGTGATCGACTTGTGATCATAGTCAAGTGAGGGTTCCTTTGTAAGTTTTCGAAATTAATACAAATGTTGGGATTTTCCCGTATTTGATTGTGTTCTTTTTTGTTTGCTGCTAAAATTCGTTTAAGGCCAAACTTGCTGAAATCTAGCTAAGTGTTGGCAAAGGCTGAGTCAAGTGCGCAACTTGACTGCCACGTGGGTGTGATTTTGGACTGACCAAAAATGCCCCCGTGGAAGTTGCTATGATGGATTTAGCCATATTCATATTTTATATGTTGAACCTCACCTGCATTTTTGTTGTTATTATGTCCTTATGCACTTTATTGATAAGTTATGAGGATTTGTTGCTCGATGATAGTTTGTTATCTTGCATTGTTTTGATTGGGTCACGAGGTCTTTGCGTTGAGGTTATGATGATAATGTGGCACGTGTGGACATGTTTAGAGGATTTATTGGGGGTGTCAACACGAGGTCTTTTCCATGCGATTGTTTCAATTGTTGGGCGCATGGAGCGAAAGAAGGGCGGTATTTTCTCGGGTTGCCGTGTGGCGAAATAAGGATTGTGATATTCGCATGTGGTGTAATAAAGAGGAATTTTTATTGTTACGTGAACATGCGGAAAAATAAGAGTGGCATTGTGGAGATGTTATGTGATGGCATGGGGGCGATTTTATTGGTATGTTTGTGCGGTGGTACGAGAGTGGCATTCTTGATTGAGCATATGATGTCTTTATGTGCGTCATGAAATTTTAAATATTTTATTGTGTTGCATCTGGCATGCTAATCTATTCCCCTGTTATAATTTGATTATTAGGTTTTCAAGATGAATTTACCTACTTGGAGTTGATATCTCACATTTTATTGAGTTGTTGGTAGCATATCAGATTGACGTGATAAGAACCTTGCCATCGTTCGTTGATATATTTGATTCTTGAAAGGTTCTTTTGATCATGTTATTTGACATTAGATATGGAATCCTATCATGTTGGACACATATTTACAGTCATGTACGAGTATTGAGCACGGGTATTATGTGGTACATACCTCTTTGTGAGCAAAATTGGTGCTGATTGTATTTCTGGATATGTTAGAGTTGTTATTACCCTATCCCAGTTGTGCATATTTACTTTTGATATTCTATATTCCGTGTTTGTCGTTTTGGAATATTTTTCTATGTATTATACATGTTATTGAGTTGCACAAGTTCTGTAAAATGAGTATCTTTTGACGTAAGAACCTCGCCACTACTTCTCTGAAGTTAGTCAAAGGAAATATACTTATTGAGTACATGGGGTGGGTTGTACTCATACTACACTTCTGCACCTTGCGTGCAAATTTTTGGAGCTGAACAGTTGTAGATGATGAAGGTAGGTATTAAAGTTGTAGTTGCATCCCAGATTCAAGCTACCATTTTCCATGGTAGATTAAGACCTCATTTATGTTTATGTAACCTTCAAACAGATGTTGTATTCCTTTCTTTTACAGCTTTGTAAATCTAAATCTTAGTGGCTCATGACTTGTACTACCATTCCTTGGGGTAGTTGTATCAAATTATTTTGCAGTTTTATTATAATATGGATGATTTCTTATGGTAATAATAAGTTATATTGGTTAGGCTTACCTAGCGGTTTGGGTTATATCCAATCACGATTTATCAGGGTTTTGGGTCGTGACAAGTGTCACGATCCGGAATCCCACCTTCGGACCATGATGGCACCAAACATTTCATTTGCTAGGCAAGCCAACGTTAAGTTAGATTATTTAACCAATTTTACCAATTCAAAATAAAACATTAATAAAGATAAACTGAAATAGTCTGAAATGGAATATGTAAATATATATGAGATATCTAAACACCTCCTCATAATCTGGATTCAAGAATATGTAACGACCCGACCGGTTTTTTTGAGCACTTGCACTACGCTCGGTGGTTTGAGGGCATGGGCAGCTCCTTATGATGTAATGACTTGTTCGCATCGTCTGTTTCGGCTTTCGGGTGATTCAGAATTTGTTTGGAAAAATAAATTTCATGTTTGAAACTTTAAGTTTGAGGAGTTGACCAAGTTTTACTTTTGAGTATTTGACCTTGGATCGGAGTTTTGATGATTTCGTTAGGTCCATATGGTGATTTTGGACTTGGGCGTATGCACGGATTTGCATTTGGATATTTCTAGAGGGTTTCGGTACTAATTGGCGAAAGCCAAATATTTGAAGGTTTGGAAGGTTCATCAGTTTGACGGGAGTCGACTTTGATTATAACGGGATCGGATTGTGGATAAAGGGAATTGGAATAGCTTCGTTATGTCATTTGGGACTTGTGTGAAAAAATTGAGTTCATTCCAAGTTGATTTGATATGGTTCGGTGCGAGTTTTGAAAGTTAAAAATTCAAAAGTTCATTAAGTTTGATTTGAGGTATGATTCGTGATTTCATGTTGTTATATGTGATTTGAGGCCTCAAGTAGGTCCGTATTATATTATAGGACTTGTTGGAATTTTAGGACATGGTCTCAAGGGGATCGAGCATGTTTCGGATTGATTTCGGGCCATTTTTCTTCATATTTGAATTATTGGTATCTGTTGGTACTGATGTTGCGCACATGTGGTTGGTTTATGCACGTACGGTTGTCGCAAAATAGAGAATGTGTTCACACCTGCGAAAAGGTACTAAGCTTGGAGTCTTCACAGATGCGGAAATTGGGGCGCATATGCGGCTTTGCAGAAGCGATATCATGGGCGCAGAAGCAAACTGGAGCACATAATCATTTTTCTGCTTCGCACCTGCGGTTGCACAGAAGCGGAAGAAGATCCCCTAGTACAAGAGGTCGTCTGGTGAGTGGTCTCCGCAGGAGTGGGTTTTTGGACGTAAAAGCGACGCCGCAGAAGTGGCTACTATTCCGCAGGTGCAGAAATACCTGGGCAGACTGCATATTATCGAGGGCTTGGTTATTTTCACATATTTTGAGTTGGGGTGCTCGGATTTGGGCGATGTGTGAGGAAATTTTCACCATATGAATTGGGGTAAGTGTTCTCTACTCGGTTTTGATTAAATTTCATGAATCTATGTTCGTTTTTGGCATTTTATTGATGATTTTAAGAGAGAAATTGGGAGTTTTTTTCTAAAATTTCATAAAGTGAATTTTTGAGTTTTGAACAGTGATTCGGAGTCGGATTTGAGTGAAACTACTATGGTTGGACTCGTAATTGAATTGATTTTTGTGAGTTTTGTTGAGTTTCGAGATGCGGTCCTGGGTTTAACTTTTTGGTTGACTTTGCGCTTTGTGTTGAAGATTTGACCTTTATTGATTGCGATTGTTTCCTTTGGAATTAGTTGATGTTCTTGAGTTGATTTTTTCTAGTTTCAAGCCGTTCGGAGATCGGTACGCGTGGGATGACATTTCTAGAGTATTGTCTGGATTTCTCCATATTGGATTCGTCTTGTTCTAGGTAAGGCCTCATTTGTTTGCACTTAATGGAGGTCTGAATCTTAATCATTCAGATCTCAGACATTAAGTGTGTTTTTTTTCAAGTTTGAATCTTAATTATTCAGATCTTAATCATTAAGTTTGTTTTTTTTTTTTACTTCATAACCACTTAATGGGCCTGAATAGGTCTGTATGATTAAGAACTATAACAGAGACTTAATTTCATTAAGATGTTGTCACATATACATTATTAACTGCCGCCACCACTTATCATTATAACCTACCATTATGCCGCCATCACCGCCATACTCAACCACCACCACTACCCCACCACCACCACCTCCACTACTACTACACCACCATCATCCTCAATCATAGCCGCCACCATCATCGGCCATCACCGCCCACTATTCCCACCACTCTGACCACCATCATTCTCACCCTCAATCAACACTCATCCACACCCCATCACCATCAACAACCACAGCCGGCACTGCCCATCATTATAACCTACCACCCACCTTCCTCAGTCACAACTACTACCACCACCCGCCATTATTAACTATCACCAACCACCACCACCATCCTCAATCATAATCGCCATCACTACCAATCACTACTAGCATGAACCACCATCATCAACCAAAACTACCACCAACCACCGCCTCTAGTCGCCATTCACCCGTTAGCCATCACCACCAATAACTATCATATTAAAAAAACTATATATTTTATTGATAGAATATTTTATTTGAATTTTATGTTAATTAATTTTCAGATAAAGATAAATTTTATACATTCAGATGTTAAAAATCAAACAGTATTAATTATTTCTATTCAGATCTTAATACATATCTTAATATATTCATATGTGTATTCAGATTCATATGTCTTAATCTTAATACATATCTTGATATTCAGATGTGTATTAAGATTCAGACGTCTTAATCTTAAAAAAAACAAATGAGACCTAAGTAACACTTCTAAACTTGTTGTTGAGAGTATGAACCCCTCAATATACATGTTATGTATTTGGTGTTGAGGTCACGCACATTCTAGGTGACGGGCGTGTGGGCGTGCATCATGTGAAATATGACTCGGTTGACTCTGTGATATTGTGTAGTTACCTAATCTTATTTGTATCTATGAAATTTCTAGGTGCTAGCATAATTGAGATATGATCCATGTTAGAAATCATGTTTAGGCTATATGATTATCTTGTTGGGACCCACTGAGGTCATTTCTGTTGTTGAGTGTTTGCTTATATTGCAATTACATACTTAGTCATATTAATTCATTTGCATGTCATACCTCAATCGCTATTATCATTTGTTGTCACATCATGTTGTCATTGTGGGGCTGATTGGCATGAGATTTGTGAGCCCCAGAGACTGGAGAGATTGATGATTGAGTTGAGGCCTGAGGGATGGATTGTGAGTGATATTGAGAGATCGAGCTGCACACCGCAGCAGGTCCTATGGGATTTATATATTTTATTGATGGGATTGGGATGCACGCCGAAGTAGGCCACATTGGCTTGTATTATTATTATATGGATCAGGGTGCACGTTGCAGCCGGCCCTAGGGGCTTTATATGTAACGACCCGACCGGTCATTTTGAGCTCTAGCGCATCGTTCAGAAGTCATGAGCAGCTCCATTTCAGGTATTATGACTCGTAGGCCTGGTCGGAGTTGAATTTCGGGAAGTTCGGAGTCAAATTGGAAAGAAAACTCTCATTTCAGAAGCCTTAAGTTGGAGAAATTGACTAAGATTGGAATTTTGAGTAAACGACCTCGGAATCAAGATCTAAAGGTCCCAGTAGGTTTGTATATTAATTTCAGACTTGGGCGTATGCCCGGATCGGGCTTTGGAGAATCCAGGAGCGTTTCGGCGCATGTTATGGAACATATCATTTTAGAAGAATTTCCTAAGTTTGGCTAGAAGCTCATTTCAGTGATATTGATGTCTGTTTGGGATTCCGAGCCTGAGAAAAGCTCCGTATGGTGATTCCGGATTTGGGAGCGCGATCAGAAGTGAATTCGGATGTCCGTAGGTCATTTTGAAGTCATTTGGCTAAAGATAGAAATTTGAAAGTTTTTGAGAAATCCGAACGGAAGTGGAAATTTTGATATCGGTGTCGGAATGCGATTCCGGAAGTTGGAGCAGGTCTGTAATTTCAAATATGACTTGTGTGCAAATTTGGGGCCAATCGGACGTGACTTGATAGGTTTCGGCATCGGATGTGAAAGTTTGAAATTTCAAGTTCTTAAAGTTTGAATTTTAGTGCGATCTGTGGTTTCGATGTTGTTTGATATGATTTGAGGCCTCTAGCAAGTCCGCATTATGTTTTGGAACAGGTTGGTGTAATTGGACGGGGTCCTGGGGGCCTCGAGTGGATTCCTGGTGGTTAACAGATCAAGTTTGGAGTTTGAAGAAGGCTGAGGTTGCTGTCATCTGGTGTGACCGCACCTGCGAGGCTTTGGTCGCAGGTGCGGAGCAGCAGGTGCGGCTTAGGTGCCGCAGGTGCGATATTTGGTTGGCCTGGCTGGGAGCGCAGGTGAGATGCAAATTTCGCACCTGCGAAGGTGCAGATACGGACAGTGTGGCGCAGGTGCAAAGTTTGGCTGGGGCTGAGGAAGCCGCAGGTGCGGAAGTTTGGCGCACCTGCGGAAACGCAGTTGTGAGATTTGGATCGCAGGTGCGAAAATAGGCCTGGGCAGAATGTTTTTAAAACGAGAATTTTGTCATTTCTTCTCCCATTTTCATTTGGTATGGGTGATTGTGGGGAGCTTCAAGGAGGGATTTTCGTCAAGGATCACAAGGTAAGTTATTCCAACTCATCTCAAGTTAAATACAAAGATATGCAAGGATTTGAACATGAAAAATTATGGAAAATTGGGAAATCTTGAAGAAAACCTAGAAATTTTATTTTGGATTTCTACCACGAATTTGAGCATGATAAGGTTAAATTGTATATTCGAGCTACTAAGGCTATAGGTAGGGTATATCTTCGCGAAATTTCGGCGAACACGTGGGCCCGAGGGCATTTTGGTCAATTCACTGAGCGGAGTTGGAAAATTATATAATTTGAATTTTTGCAAGTATTAGAGTATATTTTTGTTGGTTTGTCGTTATTTGGCTAGTTTTGGGGCGTTGTGCGTCCATTGGAGTCGTCGGAAGGGCTTGGAAGCCGGTTATGGAATTTTGGAGCGAGGTAAGTCTCCTTTCTAACTTTGTGAAGGGGAATTATCTCCCTAGGTGAACTAATTAAATATGTGCTACTATCTGCGGGGCTACGTACGCACGAGGTGACGGAAGTTCGTGCGTAGCTACTATTATGCCATGTCCGGGTAGGCTAGGACCCACTAGCATGCTTTATTTGTCGTACTTGTGACCTTGTCAATAAAATATCATGTGATCCTGCAAATAATCTTAGATTGATAATGCTATTAAATTGGTAATTTAATTCCTAAGAAGGCTAGAGTGTACCTTTCTTAATCACTTAGAAAGAGAATTGATTCCTCCGTGGATAATTGTATTCCTGATAAAGTTATATTATTGAATATTATTAAACTTCGCAAATGAGTTTCAAAACAAAGATTTAAATGCTAATTTTTTGTGTTCCTTTAAGAAGAATTTTACCACTTTCTTGGGTAACTTCTTTCTTGATAAAAATGTGAACTTATTGTGTGAATATGTGTATCTATGGGTGCCTGAGTCGTATGTATCATTCGCGAGCAGGATAACCGTGTATTTATGTATAACTGCATCGCATGATCGATTCGTGAGCGGGCCAGATAGATGCATCTATGGTTCGAGCCGTTCGACCCTCGGCAGTGCACAGTTTATTATTGTTGGTCTGCGCCGTTCGACCCCCGGCATTACTTGCGCATGATATTTACTGCGTATTTGCTGTGATTTTACCTGATTACTGGCCTGGAAATTTTAAGTTGTCGACTGAAATGACCGAGATTTAAAGTTATTAAAACTTGGAAGAAGTTGTTCTTTCCCGTTGATTATTTGTTATTTGATTAAATCATCCATGTTTGATTATTTGTTATTGAAATGACGAAGATTTAAGGAGTTAAATGTGGAAGGAGTTGATATTATTTATCCCTGATTTTAATAAATTGCCTATGACATAC